>CALNHX010008245.1:0-63108 GCA_940337035.1 Agriotes lineatus
GCATGCCATTTTGTCTACTTATAAAACAGTAGGTGCCATGCTGAAGCATTTAAAAATTAGTTTACAGTTGTTTCTGTACAGTCTTTAGCTTTCTACAATTACTGTCTATCAAGTATAATGATGCCTACTAACTTAAAAATAAATTACGGATTCATTTCATTTATCCCATATGATCAAAATATCATTTCGTTCACCTTAGCATTTTGTTAAGTCATTTTGCTGTCGCAGATGCTTAATTGCATTTCACGCCTTTATTCAGGTCATTTTGGTATTTTAAATAGCCACCTAGGCTTTAGGGCAGCGTGCCCGTATGCTAAACCCTTTTAGTTCTTTATTTGGCTCCATCGCCTAATTCCAGAATCACGATTTCCCACATATTTGACCCCAAACGCAGCATTTCTCGTCGGTTGGAGCTCCCCTCTGATGGCGCCGTGGCAGCCGAGCGTATCGCCCGCAAGAATTCCGAATCTTCTAGAAGGCACGCCGCTGAGGCGTGATACCATTGGTGCCGGCATTAAGTTGTTTCATTTTATCGCCCCGCAATTGGCTGCCGAGGTTTAGTCACGTGGGGACACGACCAAGGTTACCTTTGCCAGCGCTTCCCTCTGGGCAGTTGACCGCAGTCCGTTGCAGAGAACGCTTGTATGGTGGTTGTGTGTGAGAGTTTCGAATTGTCTTCGGCGTAGCGTGGGTGTTTTTGAGCCCAGTTCCTGCTTCCGTAAGTAAGGGGTCGTGCCCCCTTCATCTCGACAGTCGACCTACGAGGATCTGTCCCGCAGAACGAAAGTGGCCCATTTTTCGTCGTCCCGTTGTACGCGTCCTGACGCGCTTCACGTCGCCATTAAGGCGGATGTGCACTCATCCCTATAGCCGTCGAACATCGAAGGTACCTGCCACCTACGACTGCAGCCTGTCGCAACTCGACTGTACCAGGCTCCCTAACCGCCTACATTATTAAGGTATGTGTCTTTGAACTGATTACCGCTGTGAACGCGAGCGAGCCGTCACATCTCTGGTGCCTACAGGCACTGTCGTCATATTTGTCCATGTCGCGAGTGCTAATTTGATCTTTGCTGTTCGCTGCATAAGGCGTCGCGCCAGTATATTTGTGCATTCATTCAGACTTGCAGACTGTCCATGTCGCGAGTGCTAATTTGATCTTTGCTGTTCGCTGCATAAGGCGTCGCGCCAGCATATTTGTGCATTCATTCAGACTTGCAGACTGTCCATGTCGCGAGTGCTAATTTGATCTTTGCTGTCCGCTGCATAAGGCGTCGCGCCAGCATATTTGTACTCATTACTGCTCATTACTGCTCATTACTGTTCATTACTGTTCATTACTGTTCAACATCTGTCGCTAAGTTTAGAGCGCGCGCGCCAGCTGGTGCCCCTAGTTTTAATCTAGTTTAGATATAGGGCGACGCACTCTGCTGCCCCATTGTAACCCATTAGTCAATACATGATTTGTTAGCTAAGGGAACTATTGTTTTGTTTCGACTTGTGCATGTTCTGTTACAGATAAACGCCCCCTTCATTGTACTGATTATTGTGCGACGGAACGAGGGAGCTTTGAGTGTACAGGTGGGTAAGACAGCTGCGTAGTCGCGGTCGGATTGACACCTAACTACAATCCTTGCATAAGGCAATCCCGAAATTGTTATTTGACCTTGCAATTCTTGAGTAATCCTATCGGCGGAGTATTTTGCGTGCTTCGCTCCCGTCTAACCGTCCAGGCCCGGTTAGCCGGGTTAAGACAGGCTTGGTGGCGCCCTCATAATTTCGACATACCCTATATATATATATTATGCTACAACACGCTTGCCCAGAACGTATCGTGTGACTCACGCCCGACTCCCTGAGCGTTCCAGCCGTGGCCTATTAGCCTATTTCGAACCGATTTCAGGGCAAGTGTGCCAGTTTTTCAGAACTGATTCCGTGGTGCGATGCTCACCTTGGGTGGGTGTCGTAAAGTTCTTTTAATACCGTAACAGGCTAATTTTGGCTATCCCAACGTGTGGGCCTGTTTTTTTTCTGATATTCGTCTTCTCGTTAAGCCCCTTCGTTGTGCGTCCTAATTTTGGCAGCCCAACCTGTGGGGCCTTGTGGGGCCTTGTGGCTCCTTTGTTCTCGTCAACGCGCCTAATTTTGGTGCTCCAACGCCTGGAGCCTATTGGTGCACGACAACGCCCGACCTCATTTTGGGGTTTTCTTTTTTTTTGCGTTGTGTGTCTTAATTTTGGCGGCCCAATTGTTGCTTGTTGCTGTTATTGGACTGGAGTAGTCTCGTTAAGCCCATCCGTTGTGCGTCTTAATTCTGACGCTTTAACGTCTGAGACCTTGTTTGTTTTTTTTCTCGTTAGGCCACCCGTCGTCTGCCTAATTTTGGGTTATTCCGACGTGTCGCCCCTTGTTGCGTGACAACGCGCGACCCCATTTTGGATTTTTCCATTTTTTTTTTCGTTTTCTTTCGCTCGATTTCGGGCGCAGTACTGTCTGTAACCATTGTTGGTCGGTAGTAGGCTCGTTAAGCCATTCGTTGACCGCCTAGTTTTGGGATTTGCTCTTTTTCGCTTATGTCCGGTCTTTTCGCAAAGAATATGGACAGATAGTCCCGTTAAGCCATCGGTCGTGCGAAATGTAACAAACCACTTTTTCCCGATTTCTCCCGTCTTGGCCGTCTACGATTTGGTTCGGATGTCTGACGGAATTGACTTACCAAACACGCGCTAACGTTTTCCTTTTTATACGACGTATAATATAGGTCGTTCCTTTCCCGTTTGTAAACATGGTGCTAAAGCTACATATTGAACGCCTGCTTCGCGCGGAGGCCGAATACGAGTTGAGAATCAGAAACCGCGATGCTTCCGGCACGGTTACCTTGTTGCGCTCCCGGTTACGCGACGTATTGAGAGAGGAGGGACGCGCAGAGATGGATACGCGACCGACGTACCCGTATACGTTCGGGGAGGATCTCACGGCCGTGACAACATTGATTGGCGAATTAGAGGAAAAGATTCAGGTATATTTAGCTAACCCGACTAAAGAGGTAGCGGCTACGATCGAAACGAAATTTTATCACGGAATGAACCGTCTGACGAATAGTTCAGCTATAACGGAGGAAGAGCGAGCGCTCAAACAAAAAGCGTTCGCGGAATTATCACTCATACGTTCAACCTACGAACTTAACCAAGTAAAGCTAGGGTCGTCTACGACTACGGCTGAGGAGGAAAGCGCCGTAACGCTGCCATCGACGTCCGGTGTCGCACCTACCATTACCGTCGCGACGACGACTACGACTACGACGGCGGCAACTATGTCGACTCCGAGTTTTGTTTCGCCGATGTCGCGTACGATCTCATTTAAGGCAACCCCTGTTTCGAAATGGAACATACAATTCTCAGGTGACCCGAAAGGTCTGTCGGTCAACGCTTTCATCGAGCGTGTTAACGAACTCAGAGTGGCCAGAAACCTTACCGAAGAAGAGTTGTTTATGCAGGCCATCGATTTGTTTTCGGGCAACGCATTGCTATGGTATCGCGCGAATAGAGCGACCCCTAACACGTGGCAACAGTTAGTCGATTTATTGCGTCTAGAGTTTCAGCCTGCTAATTATGATGAACGGTTGTTGGACGAAATTAGACGTCGCACGCAAGGCCCTACGGAAAGTATGGGCATTTATATCGCTATCATGCGCACAATGTTTTCGCGCCTGACCGAAGCGGTTCCCGAGGAGAAACAGTTGCGTATTTTGTTGCATAATATTTCACCATTATACCAAACCCAGTTGGGATTGACGGAAGTCCGGTCGATCGACGAGCTAGCGCTATACGGACGGAAGATTGAAGAACGGCGCTATGCCATTGAAACTTACGTGCCACCTTCTAGAAAGAAGTCTGACTTAGAAACAGACTTGGCATACGTCGAGGTCGCGCCTATCGCGGAAACGTGCCCAGTTGATGTTGTCGAAACGCGTGACGTTAATACTCCCGAGAGGAGGAACCGAGAATCGGCACCCAAGTCAAGCATGCGGTGTTGGAACTGTAACGAACCAGGCCATAGAGCCAGTAGGTGTCCGCGACCCCGCGGCAAGAAATTCTGTTACCGTTGCGGCAAACCTGAAGTGACCGTAAACACTTGTCCTCGTTGTCGAGCAAGAGATAGGGGACAGGGAAACGACCCCGCGAGACGCTGAACGGTCGAGCAGTGTCCTCGCGCGTGTTTAGCAATTCGACTAAATTTATGAAGGGACTTATCGAGGAGCGCGAGACCAAATTTAAGAAAAATAAAGTCATTCTCGATTACGCATTAGAAAGGTCATCTGATGACCGTCGACCATTTGTGACTGTTAAAACCATGGGTTTCGAGTTGTTAGCTTTGTTGGACTCAAGAGCGAATCGAACGATCTTAGGAGCTAAGGGTTGGGACGTGTTGCGTACTGTAGGCCTGCACATAAATAAGAAGCTGAGACCCGTTTGCTCAGTGGCGAATGGACAGACCGTAACCAGTCTAGGTACCCTGCATTTACCTATTCGTTTAAATAACAGAGTGGTAGCTATCGATGTTTTAATAGTTCCGGAGGTTCCGCACACCCTAATCCTAGGGATAGACTTTTGGAAGTCAGTGGGAATAGTCCCAGACGTGTTTCGAGGGGAGTGGGAATTCTCAAAACCCGGCGTAGCGGCCATTGATACTCCTACCGGCAATTTGCAGTCTATGTTCGACCTGAACTCGGATCAACGAGCCCAATTAGACACTCTCGTAAACCGACATTTTACTATCGCTAAACCCGAACTCGGCTGCGCCAAGTACGTTCAACATAAAATCACTACTAAGGCGGCACCGGTTAAACAAAGGTACTATCCGGTCTCTCCCGCAATGCAGGCGCATATCGATGCTGAGTTGGACAGTATGCTTAAATCAGGCGTTGTGGAACGTTCTCGTTCAGCCTGGTCGAGCCCGATTTTACTAGTTAAAAAGAAAGATGGAACCTATCGTTTCTGCGTTGACTTTCGTAAATTAAATAGCGTCACCGAGAAGGACGCCTACCCGATACCTTACGTGTCTTCGATTTTGGATCGCTTACGCGATGCCCGGTTCATGACGTCGCTTGATATCAAATCCGCGTACTGGCAAATTGAAATGGAAGAGAAATCTAAGGAACTAACGGCCTTCAAAGTACCCGGGCGCGGTTTGTTTCAATTTACTCGCATGCCCTTTGGGCTTCATAACGCGCCAGCGACTTGGCAACGTTTCGTCGACCATGTGTTGGGTCCCGAATTGGAACCTTACGTCTTTGTCTATTTAGATGACGTGATTATTTGTACCCCGACTTTCGAAAAACATGTCGAGATTCTAGACGAAGTATTGCAGCGACTAAACGACGCTGGTTTAACACTGGGTCGTGATAAATGTCATTTTTGCCAACCGGAATTACGATACCTGGGCTATGTCGTTAACGCCCAAGGACTTTTAGTCGACCCCGATAAAGTTTCGGCGATTCTTAACTTGCCGTGACCTAGAAACGTTTCGGAGATACGGCTAGTAGTCGGCATGGCATCGTGGTATCGGCGTTTCATACCAAATTTCTCAGCCATTATTGCTCCGCTGACGTCGTTATTGAAAAAGTTTCAGAAGTTTGAGTGGACCGAGTCATGCGAAGTCGCATTTACAACCATCAAAAATTGCCTAGTTTCGGCACCCATTTTGTCGTGTCCCGATTTTTCTCTCCCGTTTATCGTACAGACGGACGCTTCCAATGTTGGTATCGGCGCCGTGCTGACTCAGACCGTTGATGGCCAAGAACAGGTCATCTGTTACATTAGTCGGACTCTTACGAAGCCTGAGCGTAATTTTTCGGTTACGGAACGCGAATGTTTGGCCGTCCTGTGGGCCATAGAGAAGTTACGTCCGTATTTAGAAGGCACTCACTTCACAGTCATTACTGACCATCATTCACTTATCTGGCTAAATAATCTTAAGGAACCCACCGGGAGACTCGCCCGTTGGGCCGTTCGTATCCAACAATACGACTTTACGATCAAACACCGGAAGGGAAAAGACCACGTTGTTCCGGATGCGCTATCCCGTGCTATACCCGAAATAGATGCAGTCTCAGTCGTCGATTCTGGAGAACCCGAGGCCGGCGTTCAGGCGCTGAACGACAGTCGAACTGACCGTTGGTATAGGCGCATGTGTACGCGCGTCGTAGAAAAACCATTCAAGTATTCGGCGTGGAAACTATCGCGAGGGAAATTGTTTAAACATGTTAACGTAAAATACCCCGAATTGGACGAAGGCACGAGTTGGAAAGAGGTGGTTCCGAAGCCTCAACGTGCCGGGATTCTTCGCAAAAACCATGATGAACCTACCGCAGGCCATTTAGGCATTTATAAGACCTACGGCCGTATCGCTCAGCAGTATTACTGGCCTAAACTTAAGGCGGATGTGACCCGTTACGTTAACCGTTGCGCGACGTGCCTAGCGCAGAAACCCGAACAAAAACGCCCGGCCGGCCTGATGTGTCGTCACCCCGTGGTGGATAAGCCGTGGCAAATGATATCTATCGACATTGTAGGGCCGTTGCCCCGTTCAAAGAAAGGCTACGTATATATTCTGTCCGTGGCTGACTACTTTACCAAATTTACCCTTTTCTTCCCATTGCGTACCGCCACCGCGACCGCGGTGACTCAGAAAATTGAGAACGATGTTTTCTTGCTCTTTGGAGCACCTCAGTACGTCTTGGTTGACAACGGCGTACAGTTTCGCAGTAGAGAATTCCGACAACTTACCGATACGTATAAATCACGAATTATCTTTAACGCGCATTACCATGCGCAGGCCAACCCCGTAGAACGCGTTAATCGAGTATTAAAAACTATGCTAGCGTCGTACGTGAAAGACAACCACCGGGAGTGGGATAAATATTTGTCAAAAGTCGCTTGCGCGGTGCGTACCGCAGTACACGAAGTCACCGGCATGACCCCATATTTCGCCAATTTCGGCAGAGAGATACAGTTAGAGGGGACGCGCGCCAATAACCCCGAGGAGGTAGATGTTTCGGAACAAATACGAGTAGAGAGTCGCGAAGACTTGTTGCGACGGACTCCCGCGTTAAGGTCGGTATATGAAGACATAGTCAAGCGACTAGACGTGGCGTACAAAGCCTCCAAGGCGACATACGATTTGCGAAGGCGCCCGGCTCAGTTTGCCGTTGGCGATACCGTCTGGCGACGAAATTACGTACTTTCCGACGCGGCGAAATATTTTAACGCCAAATTGGCTCCGAAATTTATAGGGCCGTTTTATATCAATCGGCAAGTTTCGCTTGCCACTTACGAGCTGTCCGACGAGACCGGTGCCCCGAAAGGCACTTGGCACGCGAAAGACCTAAAACCCAATCCCACGGACGTTTAGTTTACTAGCGCCCGTTTTCCTTAATCCCCCTTCCTTTTTTTTTTTGGTAGGCCTTGACGGCCATACCGCCGGCTTAGAGCCGTATCTTCAGTAGTACCTGCCTTTCCCCGAGCTTCCTTGTTGTGGGAACCCCACAATGCGCCGATCCCGTGACGCGCAACGTGCCCTCTTCAGGTGGCTTGTGGGACAGGTTGCGAGGGACTTATCCCCTTTCCCCCCTCCCTGTGTTCTTTTGGAACGGTTGGTCGGAAGTGTCCACAGGTGTAAGACTTATTTGTACCCCATTTAGACCCATATTTTACCCGATTTCGACCCAAACAATTTACGTATTTTCTACTGGCGTATCCAGTCTTTCTTCTTCCTCTTCTCTCTTCCCACCTCTGCACCCTATCTGGTGGCCAGTGTGCGTAATCCCTTTGGGGGTGCACTCTATCGTATCGAATGTGTTTTTGTTTTGTTCGTTTTTCGTTGTTGCGTTTTCGTTTGAGTTCTCGTTACGTTGTCGCAAAATGCCTCGTTGTTATATAAGAGACTTCGGGGAACTATCTTTCAAGTAAGGGGAGTGTTAAGTCATTTTGCTGTCGCAGATGCTTAATTGCATTTCACGCCTTTATTCAGGTCATTTTGGTATTTTAAATAGCCACCTAGGCTTTAGGGCAGCGTGCCCGTATGCTAAACCCTTTTAGTTCTTTATTTGGCTCCATCGCCTAATTCCAGAATCATGATTTCGCACATATTTGACCCCAAAAGCATTTCTCGTCGGTTGGAGCTCCCCTCTGATGGCGCCGTGGCAGCCGAGCATATCGCCCGCAAGAATTCCGAATCTCCTAGAAGGCACGCCGCTGAGGCGTGGTACCATTGGTGCCGGCATTAAGTTGTTTCATTTTATCGCCCCGCAATTGGCTGCCGAGGTTTAGTCACGTGGGGACGCGACCAAGGTGACCTTTGCCAGCGCTTCCCTCTGGGCAGTTGACCGCAGTCCGTTGCAGAGAACGCTTGTGTGGTGGTTGTGTGTGAGAGTTTCGAATTGTCTTCGGCGTAGCGTGGGTGTTTTTGAGCCCAGTTCCTGCTTCCGTAAGTAAGGGGTCGTGCCCCCTTCATCTCGACAGTCGACCTACGAGGATCTGTCCCGCAGAACGAAAGTGGCCCATTTTTCGTCGTCCCGTTGTACGCGTCCTGACGCGCTTCACGTCGCCATTAAGGCGGATGTGCACTCATCCCTATAGCCGTCGAACATCGAAGGTACCTGCCACCTACGACTGCAGCCTGTCGCAACTCGACTGTACCAGGCTCCCTAACCGCCTACATTATTAAGGTATGTGTCTTTGAACTGATTACCGCTGTGAACGCGAGCGAGCCGTCACATCTCTGGTGCCTACAGGCACTGTCGTCATATTTGTCCATGTCGCGAGTGCTAATTTGATCTTTGCTGTTCGCTGCATAAGGCGTCGCGCCAGTATATTTGTGCATTCATTCAGACTTGCAGACTGCCCATGTCGCGAGTGCTAATTTGATCTTTGCTGTTCGCTGCATAAGGCGTCGCGCCAGCATATTTGTGCATTCATTCAGACTTGCAGACTGTCCATGTCGCGAGTGCTAATTTGATCTTTGCTGTCCGCTGCATAAGGCGTCGCGCCAGCATATTTGTACTCATTACTGCTCATTACTGCTCATTACTGTTCATTACTGTTCATTACTGTTCAACATCTGTCGCTAAGTTTAGAGCGCGCGCGCCAGCTGGTGCCCCTAGTTTTAATCTAGTTTAGATATAGGGCGACGCACTCTGCTGCCCCATTGTAACCCGTTAGTCAATACATGATTTGTTAGCTAAGGGAACTATTGTTTTGTTTCGACTTGTGCATGTTCTGTTACAGATAAACGCCCCCTTCATTGTACTGATTATTGTGTGACGGAACGAGGGAGCTTTGAGTGTACAGGTGGGTAAGACAGCTGCGTAGTCGCGGTCGGATTGACACCTAACTACAATCCTTGCATAAGGCAATTCCGAAATTGTTATTTGACCTTGCAATTCTTGAGTAATCCTATCGGCGGAGTATTTTGCGTGCTTCGCTCCCGTCTAACCGTCCAGGCCCGGTTAGCCGGGTTAAGACAGGCTTGGTTGCGCCCTCATAATTTCGACATACCCTATATATATATTATGCTACAACACGCTTGCCCAGAACGTATCGTGTGACTCACGCCCGACTCCCTGAGCGTTCCAGCCGTGGCCTATTAGCCTATTTCGAACCGATTTCAGGGCAAGTGTGCCAGTTTTTCAGAACTGATTCCGTGGTGCGATGCTCACCTTGGGTGGGTGTCGTAAAGTCCTTTTAATACCGTAACAATTTTTGGTTGAAGTGAAACAAGCTGTTGGTTGTTTAATAACATATAGATAGTATGGTTTCTGTATTCTTTTTGCAAAAATTGTACGTGGTAAAGAGATTGTCAATTTGTCGAATTTTGGTCATAACTGTAGCAAAATGTACAAATAATTGCAATTATCGTGTATGAAATATTGCGAAACTATAAGATAACAGAGTCCATTGCAGAAAAGCCAAATTTAGGACGAACTCTAAACATTACACCAGCAAATTTAAGGGTTTTACTGATCTGGGCCAAATGATATGATTCTGGGCTCGTATATTCTTTTCCCATAATTTTATTTTTTTACCTATACTTACCAATTTCTCGTTATCGCGGCAATGACCAATAATGTGTAGAATTTCTGTAGGTTCTGAAAACCTATTCACAGTGATACTACTTGAGTGACGTGACGATTTTACCTCGCAAAAGAGAAATGGTTATTTTGCTGTGCCGGAATATACCTTTCCCACGCCGCGTGGACTTTGAAGGGCTGTCACTTGGACACTGTTTAAATCAATCACATTATTAAAAGAGGTTCGTGCACATTTTTGAAAAAACCACCCCTACAGAGTTAGAATGGCGAAAACCGATTTTTGGTAACTTTGTCGCCCTCTGCCGTTCGCAATACCAACTTCTTGGTATCGCGGCACGGACCAAAAAATGTGTAGAATTTTATTTGCAACATTTTTTGTTCAATAACTTTTTCTGTGCGACCAATGGATCGTGAGAAAAAACAAATTTAATTGTTTTCAAGATGGCAGCTGTTTGGCAGGGGTTGGAGGTACTACTTTTTGGTTTTACACTTGTCTAATGACCCTAACCCACTGAGCAAGAGGAATAGCCGCGGCCAATTTTTTTTAGGTGACGGGGTTTTTTCCGACAGTTTTACTGTAGGTACTACAATTGCTCTACTAAATTTATTTGGCATCAGTTTGTGACGTCTTTATCCTATCACACCGGCAAGCAAGCAAGCATGTAAAATAAAGTGGCATATTCATATCATGTAGGTACACAATTCTAATCCAAATTGCATAATGTGCATTATTTCTCATTTTCGCTTCTGTCGTCAACTGTCAAATAATTTCAATTTTTCATCCTTAATTTAAACAGAGATCCGGCAACAATGTACCTCTTCAGAAAATATAACCTTAAACTGAAAACAATCTAACCTAACACAAAAAGTGTCAATTTCCATTAGGGAGTTTACTGCCACAGAGGTACTGCCAACAAAATTACTAGATGGTCATATCCCATGACCCAATAAGATTAATACAAAAATTTCTCATTGAAGTGGATGTTTTGCTTACTGACACAAAAAGTGTGTGTTGCTATGCAACACTTTTAGTTCCTAGGATTAAAATTACTTTTTAGGATACTGCATTGGTAACTAGCGTTTACATAGTTACAAACGAGTCCGGTAGATAAAATTTACCGGCCTAGACCAGTAGTAGAAGTACCGGCCGGTAAATTTTATCTACCGGACTCGTATCCTAAAAAATCTTATACGATACACGACCGGTAGCATTTTTATGGCCTTGCCAAACATACAGGTCTCGCCCTACGGGCTCAACCTGTAAAGTATTGGTGCGGCCATAAAAATGTTGCTACCGGTCTAATAACGTAAATAGCTATTTCCCGCTATCGATCATGTAAGTCAGTGATACAGCTTTAGTAACAAAACATGTAAATCGGTGATTATATTTGTTTGCTGCTTTCCCTTAACTACATAACTAAATATTATTATTTATTAAGTTCCTAGGATAATATAATTAACAACGCAAGATGCAGACTTAAACGTTTTGTTTATAATTGTAAGTGTTTTTGTGTCATGTAACACTCACAAGTAACACGACTCACGAAAATTAATGCTGGTGATAGGTGACAAACCAAACGATTTTTTTTAAATCAAGGAAATTTTCAATAAGCACCAGGAAAATAGTTATTTAACAAACAAGTATGTTAATGGCGTGGTGCAGTAGCGTAGTACAAAATAGACGGGAAGCTATAAATTCATAAAAATTTTCGTGGGAATACGGCCTAAAGATGCAGGAAATGTTGGAAGAGATAAGTAAAAAGTTAGATAGAGCGGATACAAGAGCTGAACGCATGGAAAATAAGATAGATTCAGTCCAAACAGAACTAATAAGAATTAAATACGAAAACAGGCAACTACGTACTGAAAACCAACAGCTTAAGAATAGATTAATACAGCAAGGAAAGAAAATGGAAGAGATAGAACGGGAAATAAGAAAAAGAAAAATTATTATACATGGAGCTGAAGAACAAGACAGTGAGAAGGATCTGCAATTAAAATAAAAAGTAAGAGCTATCCTACGAGACATGGAGATACCAATAAAAATGGAAAAGGAAGTAACGGAGATACGGAGAATTGGAAGAAAAATTAATGGGAAGTGTAGACCGATTTTAATGGAACTAAAAAACTGCACACGGAAATTTGAGATATTAAACGCAACGAAGAAACTTAAAGGAACAAAAATCTATATAGAAGAAGATTATACGAAGGAAATACAAGAACAAAGAAAGAAATTGGTAACTTACATGAAGGAAAGACGAAACAAGAGACATCACGCAGTAATCAGATATAACAAACTAGTAGTAAACGGAGACCCCTTCACACTACAGCAGCTAAATGAAATAGAATTATTCCAAACTGATGAAGGAAAACACGAGGAAAGAGAGGATGGACAGGCAATGGAATCGAATAACCCCGAAGGAACAGAAATACTACATCTAGAGAGAGAGGAACATACAAAGAAAGGAAGAACGATGAGCCAGAGATCGCCAGAAACTCAAGGGGAAGAAAAACTGAGAGAAAAAGTAATTAAGATTACTAACACCGCGAGAAAACCAAAAAACTGGTAACACCCAACACAGGACAGAAAATAATGATGACGACACAGGCAAGAAGGAAGGAAAATGATGATATAAAAACTATGAACAAAATCACAATTACTCAAAAAAGAAAAAAAAACTAAAATCCGGAAAATATCAGCTGGGCTAATTGATACTAGAGAAGAACAATTTATAGGTAGCTGGAATGTGAGAACAATGCTAGAAATATCAAAGGCATACCAGATAGCACAGGAAATGGAAAAATATAGGATCTGCATACTGGGGCTTAGCGAAACAAGGTGGAATGGAAGAGGGAGGAAACCTAAAATTCATAACAGGCGATTGGAACGCAAAGGTGGGTAGAGATAACAGAGGCAAGGAGCATGTCATGGGAACATGCGGGGTTGGCGAATGCAACGACAACGGATCGAAACTAATTGAATTCTGCGCAATCACTAACATAATCATAGGAGGCACCATCTTTCAACACAAAAATATCCATAAAGTTCCTTGGACCTCCCCCTTAGGCAACGCCCACAATCAGATAGAGCACATACTTATAGACAAAAAGTGGAGAAACTCTCTAAAAGATGTGAGAGCAATGAGGGTAGCAGACTGTGCAACTAAAAATTAGTCTGAAAAACAATTATGTAAAAAATCTTAAAAAGAGAAGTTTTGATGTTAGACAACTCAAGAATATTGAGACCCTACACAAGTTCCAAAAAGAACTAGAGAAAAAACTGGACAATCCTGAAGGTATGAAAGAATACAGTATCGACAAACTATGGAACACTTTTAAAGGCTTACTAGAAGAAGTAGCGAGACAAACAATAGGATATACGAAGAAAACCGACCAAGTATGGATATCCAATGAGACTAAACTGAAAATACAAGAAAGGAAATTACTAAAGGCTGGAATTTTAACAGAAGCAGACCAAGAGCACAAAAAAATTCTGCAAACACAATACTGGGGAAAAAATAAAGAAATTAAAACGAGCGCAAGAAACGATAAAAGAACATACTTTGAAGAAATCGCCAACAAGGCAGAAGAAGCAGCCAGAACTGGCGATGCAAAAACACTGTACGAAATGTCCAAGAAACTGAAAGGCAAAAAATACCTGCGACAAACAAAATTGAAAGGAAGCAAAGGTAAACTATACACCACCCAAAGGGAGATAGAAGACAGATGGAACGAATATTTCTCGGAAGTATATAATCAGGCAAACGAAGGAAAAATTGAAGAAAACATGACGGAAGACCCGGAATTAGATGTCCCTTTGGGCGAGATCAGCAAGGAAGAAATAATGCATGCCATAAACTGTTTCAAAAACGATAAAACACCAGGTATAGACGGAATTTCTGCGGAATTGTTAACAGCACACCCACAACTTTCAACCGATATGCTATATCTACTACTCAACAAGGTCTGGCTAGAAGAGAAAATTCCAAAGGAATGGAACGAGGGCATAATCATTAAGATACCAAAAAAAGTCCAACTACCAAACTGTGGAAACTGGAGGCCGATTACTCTACTAAACATAGCAAACAAAATTATGAACAGAATTATCCTAGAGAGAATAAAAGAACCTGCGAACGCGAAGATTAGAGAGAATCACGCTGGATTCAGATCAGGCAGATCGTGTACTGACCATATCGGTGCAATAAGAATTTTAGAGCAAATGGCTGAAACGGGAGAAAAGGTATGCATAAACTTCATTGATTTTGAAAAGGCCTTCGACTCCTTAGATAGAAGCATCATGTGGCCAATACTGAAACAGTTCGGCATACCAAGCAAATACATAAATGTAATCAGACTGTTTTACGATAACTCAACAGCAAGAATAGAGCACGATGGAAAACTCCTGCAACCCATTAACATAAAAAAGGGAGTTAGACAGGGGTGTGTTTTATCGCCACTACTGTTTCTAATAGTAATGGAATGGATTATAAAAAGAACAATAGACTATAGATCGGGAATAAACTGGAACGTCTTTAATAAGCTCGAAGACCTAGAATTCGCTGACGATGTATGCCTAATCACAACAAACAGACAACAAATGCAACATAAAACAACTAGACTGAGTGACAATGCAAAAAAACAGGCCTGAGGATAAACGCCAAAAAAACTAAATTCCTTACCAGTGACACAACAACAAAGGAAACACTACACATTAATGCATCAGAGATACAAGAAGTAGCTGAAGTAATCTATCTGGGCAGCGTAATTGACAAAAGAGGAGGAACCCAAAAAGATATCAATAGAAGGATTACACTAGCACAGGGGGCGTTCCATTCAATGAGTAGAATATGGACATCTACAACTATCACGAGAACTACTAAGCTAAAAATATTCAGGAGTAATGTCAAGAGTGTACTGTTATATGGTTCGGAGACCTGGAAAAACAACAAATTACTATATAAAAAATTACAAACATTTATAAACAGATGCCTCCGGATTATATGTAGGATTTTTTGGCCAAAGAGAATAACTAATGAAGAACTATGGGAAATAACGAAAGAAGAAAAGATCGAATCGACCATAGCAAGACGAAAATGGAAATGGATCGGACATATATTGAGAAAACCAGCATCGAATATAATGAGGCAAGCACTAAGTTATAACACGACTGGGAAAAGAAGAAGAGGGAGGCCCAGCAATACTTGGAGGAGATCTGTCGATCGCGAGATACAACAAATGGGTCTAACTTGGAACGAAATCAAAATAATGGCAAAGGATAGGAAAACGTGGAGAGTGCTTGTGAACAAAATTGGACTGAACCCAACAGGCGACGCGTGAGCTAGCTAACTCACCGTATAAAGCCATAGCTACAGAAACACCCCTATGAAAAGGGGTGCCCTTTGCTCCATCTTGGAGCTATATGATTTATATATATATATATATATATATATATATATATATATATATATATATATATATTATACATTGCTATTATTACATCATTTTGTGTATGTTACTGCTACCTGGTTTTGTGTGCTTCCCTTTAGAGTATTGTGCTACATTTGAGTTTACGAATTCTCTCTAATACCTGGGTACACTTTGTTACGTGACAAATGCATAATAAACTGGAATACTAGTTTACATAATGCACGGCCAGGAATCCTACGTCGATTGTGTAAATGCAGATTTAGCGTTTTAAAATAGTATCTGAGTTACTGGTTTTTAAAATCAGCTGGGGGGGGGGATAACAGGTTTTCTTTTTCTAAATGGCTTGGAAAAAAATAAAGAGCGTTACTGTTCGTATAGGTTTTCTGTGTTAATATGGTGTACCAAGGTATTCCCGAATCTTCATGAATGGTTTATGATTAAAAGAAGATTGCTGGCAGGCACATAGGAGAGTGAGCATCTTTTCCAGAAATTATTTCCACGTCGTGAGATGGATTAAGAAAACACATAAAGTCTTTGTCAAACAGACGTTGCCTGTTTTATACGGTGTAGGTAGATGTTAATTTCGTATTAGAAATTTTCAATTGTATGTATGAATGTCATTTGGAAATTGTAGCGTTAAGTTCGGGGCAAAGTTGTAACATTATTTATGGAGAGCTACAAACAGGGCTGAAAGGAGTCGTGCTGGTAACTACATCTCGGCCGTCGGCTCAAGTGACGTTTAGCTGGCAGTGGTCAAGCCTGTTCCTTTCGTTATACCAAAAACAAAACCTTTCCAATCCGACAATTCTAAATGTTCAGTGTCAAATAATTCCTTAGCGTCGCATTTTATCCTCTATTGCACTAAAAACAAATATTATGCACAGTATTTCACACTGACGATTTAGATTTTATAGATTTGAAAGGTTTTGTTTTTGCCATAACGAAATGAACAGGCTCTAGTTGTTCTACGCTGTAAGCCGTTTTGCGATTCTCTATGTTCGCTGTAGGAGAACGCTTCTTCTAGCTATGAGAAGCTAACCGCAAACACAAGTGTATTCAGATAAATGAAGTAAACCCATAAGCGATGAACTTGATATTTCGAACAACACAAAATTGTATAACCTCTTATACACCCATATTCGATAGAAACTGTACTACTTTATTAGTGTCACCTTTGTTTAAGTACATTTAAATGGTAGAGTATCTATTTGTATGATAACTTTATTGTGGAGCGCCCTTTTTTAAGTGTGTACTTTTTTCACTTCTTCATATTGTTGATAGTAAATACATGATATTTATATTGTATGTCTGTACTAATCATGTTGTACAGTTGAAATAAAACGACGAATCAAAATGACTAAGGCGCTATGACTAAACTTAACAGAATCTGGAAAGACACCAAAATGCAACTAGTAAAAGCTCTAACATATCTACTTCTACTATATGGAGCCGAAACATGAACGTTGAAGGAAAGTGAACGAAGAAAGATAGATGCATGTGAAATGTGTTGCTGGCGCCGAATGCTAAGAATACCGTGGACAGATAGAAGAACGAATATCACTATTTTGGCAGAACTGAAAGTGACTCAACGCCTATTTTCAACTATATATAAATACAGACTAAAGTACTTTGGTCATATTTCAAGAAGGGACTACAGTGGTCTCGAAAAATTAATAATACAAGGACGGATGGAAGGATCTAGACCCCGTGGAAGATCTCCAAAGAGATGGCTGGATCAAGTGAAGACCATCATCGGGAAAACCTGTTCAACAAATAGCCCATGATGCGTATGATCGCGCAAAATGGAAAGAAATCGTCCACACATCAGTGGATTCTATATAACTAGCATGCTGATCACGACGCTTCTGTCAAGAGCCGAACGACTGAAGAAGAAGTACTAGTCATGATTTGCAACCGTAATTAATAAATCATTTGTACAGATTTAAATCTTTCCATTTGTTACTGCTTCCTTTTAATTTTTAGAGATTGTAATGGTGTGAGCTACATATATTCAAAGTTTATAGGTTTCTGAGTTTCTATCTAAGTGTGTTTGATTGAAATATAAAAAATAGGAAGTTACTATCATTTAAGAACTTCACACCGTCTCTTCTGTAGCTAGTGGCAAGCCCTCAAATACATTTTAATGGTGTACATTTTTTGCCTTATAATAAAGTAAGTTGAATGGAAGTTTGAAGAGTGCTAACAACTTATAATTTAAAATTTGTTGGCGCCCGTCATTTTCATCTATTTAACTTCAATATTTTTCAATGAACTGCACGCCATCTTCACTGAGGTAGTCTGGGCTACAATTTCGATCCTTTTGTGAGGAAGGATAAATGTTTTGGTCTTACCTGTTGGCGAAAGCTTTATTTGGTATTTTGCCGGCTGATACATATCGGCCTAATTGGGCTAACTCGCCACGAAGGGTCGCGGTTCCAGCTACGCTGAAAGAGAACAACAAAAAATAGAGGGCGCTAGGTCCTCGACGTTGTTTTAATCCTTTCGTCGGACCATCACAAGGTCGAGATAATTTCCAGCAGAACAAACAAAATCAAAGTAACGACCAATAAAATATCACAGCTTTATTTTAATTTGGTGAGTACTATAGTGCAATATCACAAGCATGCATGTTTAAATATAAATATAAATATATATGAAAATTTAGGCAGGTAATTTTAAAACTACGCTCCAAAATTTCTAGCTGGCGGAGCAACGTACGTGGCCACACCTTACGCCAAGGTCCCTATTAATAGAAAGGCATCAGGGTATTCATGAATAATGTACCAAAGATTTGTATCTGCTCTTTAAGAAATTTGATACAGGCGTAAAATAAATAACCGGGTCGCGGAGACTTGAATTTGAACCTGCGTCTTCCGTGGTCGGTTCACCAGCCACTACCTTCGTCTAGCGGCTATCTTCACGCTGTAAAATTTTGAACCGCAAATGGCGGCGTGCCAGCAAAATAGAAAAGTGTAAATACAAATCTATATTTAAATATATACCGGGGGGCCGGGGGTTTAACGCGCTAAGCTGTTAATCACAGCTACCGCGTGCTACCAGGTAAGTGAAAAGCAGCATTCAAAGCTCGGAGTCCCATAATATCTAATCTGTAATTTATAGGGGGCCCCACTGTAAAGCAGCGTGTTCAAGGCCGACAGAACTTTGGTAAGCCTAATTGTCTTTAATCAATAAACTGCAAAAAGTGACCGCACGAATTTTGCGGCAGCCCTAACATTCATATCTTAAACGAAAATACTTACAAAAAGCAGGGTAAACGAGGGGTACGATTCGTCAAGCGTGCCCTAATTTCTATCTATACGAAGCACTACTATTCTATTATAAAATACACCAGGCGCAATGTGTAATAACTATGTTAGCGTTTTGTCTGCAGGAAGGTACGTTGGAATCTAACCTTTCCGTTGGCTTCCATGTAGTCTGGCGCAGCTGGAGGCGGCCGGGGAGCGAAGGTCACGGCAGCAGCTGCTGACGGTGGTGCAAGCTATGAAGGCTGTGAGTGGCCTGCAGGTGGGTGAAATACAGTCACGTATTCCCTAACGTAGCCCTCAGGCGTTGCGAAATCCACAGGCAATTTTTCAGTTTCAGGGGCCCAGGTCGACGGACTGGATTCCAGCAAAGTGCAACCGAACGGGGAATGCTTAATCCCAACACGAAATGGCTAGAACGTACAATGCCCAAATGAGCCCGCGAATAAGAAGACAGGGCCTTATCTTACCTAACGATGGTATGAAGCCATGGGAACGTGCTAAAGTTGGTCCCAGAAATCCGAAAAATGACAGAACGTAGGTAAGCAACTATATAACAATTACGAAGGTCCGAAACAAAGCAATAGTACTTCTAGATCACCCATGAAAACTATTCGGAGATAAGCTCAACAATAAGTGCTCTTCGAAGCACTAAGCTGCAGGGGATGACCAACTAGCACGGCAGTTTTGCTTGGAAAGAGAGCAGAGTTCGACACCAGCTTCACAGGTCACAAGATAACAAACTTTTTGGGCAAGTGGGCCAAGAAAAACTTCCTGAAAGATATGACTGCAACAAGAGATAACAAATTTGTTCTAGCAACAATTCAGGCCAGAAAATAGTTTATAATAAATACATGTAAAAGTTCCTAACCACCAGGCTTAAATATCTGTAGAAATAAAACCAGAATAAATTTAATTAGTAAAATAATGGTAATTACTAGGGAAGTTGCTTACGAAGCTGCTTAATAATTATAGGAAAATATTTAAAACTAGGATACAGCTAACCAGACCTAATCTAAAGCATGCAAAATTACCAAAAAGCCACCTATTAATACTTAAGGATAAAAATTCAACTAGCAAATGTTTACTAATACAGGGGACACTTCAAAAGTACCGTAACAAATTGCATCCACGTAGTCACTTGATTTTGAAAAGAATTAACCTATGAATAAAAATCTAGTGTCCATGGAAAAGCTACTTTATCCTGATTCTTTCTAATAAATACGCGGTTTCTTCTTCTGATTCTTGCTCCAAAAAACTACAACGGCAGTACCGTAGAGATGGGAACTTTTAAAGAGTCGCCCCTAGGGAATATTTGTGCAAAAACCTAGGGACTACATTACTTTTTTAGGTTTTTCTTAAAATTTGTCTAATATGCTTGGGCTATCTATATAGGTTACAAAAATTGTGACAGAAATAAGGAATCATTTTCTAGGGATGTAATATGCGTAGCACTCTTTAAGAATTTTTAATGTTACTCCTAAGAATGAAAGGACCATTATAAGAAATTTCTGTTGTTAAGGTATTCGTTCATCATCATTATCAGCGCTTTTTATATCCATTTCTGGATGTACGCCTTTCTTTGACGCCTCCATTCTGAGCTGTCCGTGGCAACTCCCTCCACCGAGTTACTGCTGTTGTCATAATGTCGTCTTTCCATCGAGCTCGGAGTCTCCCACGGTTTCTTTTTCCCACCCTTCTATTCCATCTTTCATCTTTCCTTCTTGCCAGATGTCCGGCTCATTGGCATTTCAGCTTTACGATGCGCTTATCTACGTCCTCCACCCTAGTTTTGTTTCGAAATCCACTCGTGTCTTCCTGTCCTGTAGACGTTCACCCAACATTGACCTTTCCATTTTTCTCTGCGCTATCTTCAGTCTTTCAATTTTTGTTTTGGTTAGTACCCAGGTTTCTGAAGCATATGTCAGTGTTGGAAGAATACATTGGTTAAAAACCTTCGTTTTAAAATGTTGCTGTATCTCTGATTTAAACACTTGGCTTAGCTTTCTAAATGATGCTCATGCCAGTGTTATTCTCCTGCTTATTTTTGCTTTTTGTGGTGGTTCCGATGTTGACAGTTTTTGACCCAAGTATATGTATTCGTCCATCACTTCTATCGTTTTCTCGTTCTTTTGTATACTTCGTCCATCATCGCGTTGGTCAATATTTTTGTCTTTTCGATGTTCATATTTAGTCCCACTTTAGTTGTAGCTTCGTTTAATTCTCTTATCATTTCCTCCAGCCTATTCATATCTTCGGCGAAAAGGACTATGTCATCGGCAAGGTATTCGTTAGAGAAACGCAATTAAAATGCTCTTAATTATATAGCAGAATAATTCCAATTTACTAAATTGCTTTATGTTTCACAAAATGTGTCAAAATGAGGTCGTGAAAATCTAGTTTATGCATGACAGGAACGAACGCAATTGTTACTTTGGTGTATTTGTAACCCTTGGGTTTTGCCCAAACGTGGTGTATAACATACTATTTCTTATATGTATACCCAAGTGTAAATGAACAATTTTATATGCCTAAGCCGAAAAAGTAATACATTTACCTTGTCAATCAAGTCACAAAATGTATCACTCTTTCGACATTTAAAAAACTATGTCTTTTAGAACTAATTTTATTGTTTATCATACACTGCTCAAAAAATTGGCGGATCACTTCTAAAAACTCATATTATTCAAAGAGATATACCTATTAGATTAAAGCCGTAGCAGTACAAATCAACCTTTATTCAACAACCGCTACCTAAAAATTTTTCAATTTATGAAGGTTGATTGTCTTCAACTACAACATTCACACAATCAAGCATGTTTTTCGTTTAGTAAATCCTATAAAAATTAGGGTTCTTGCACTATTAACAAAACCAGCTTCAATTTGTTCTTTAAAGCCGAGTAACGCATCCAACCATTTTTTTTCTTAAAGCCATTTTAAAGTGTTATTGCATATTTAATTTAAACCTACTAAAACTCCCCCAAAAAGTCTCAGTATGACATGGCCGTTCCGTGACGTCGCATATCAGTAGCGAATCTACTGCAAACAACAAAAACTCGCGTTGTATATGATTTTGTGACTGCTCCATAAGGTAAAAATGTCCGAAGAACAAACGTAATCGCTTTTAATTTAACACGCAACACAATCAAATCATTAAGGCCAGACTCTAATCTGCGATCTGCGCAAGTACTGCAGCTACAGCTGTAAAGTGCCAGTAAACAGAAACTTAGGTTTTATTCTTGTGTAAAGTTAACTTGTGCAGGGTTTTTACGGACCTGCACATATTTCAACATTACACAGGCATGCTTGTACTAAATACACACAAATCTTAAGCTGCAGCTAACAGAAATTTCTAATTTTGTTGAAAACACTTAGTTGTGTTACGTTTAGAACGCCGCCTTTCTTAATTTCGAATTCGAATGGTATTTTCCCTTGCATCGCGTGACTGGGACATTTGGCGGTGATAACCTCGATGTGCTTTTATCTGGGGAAATCCGATTGCGGGCTTCGACGCGTTATTTTTCCGCTCGCAGCTTGCAACGAGCAGTTTAGTAGCGTAGCAATTCACGAGCTTCGGGGATTTTTGTAGGGCTTTTGGTTAGTTTTATGTGGTGGTGATATGCAAGCCCTGACGTTTTCGTGGCTTTAAGGCCCCGAGCTCATTACAGGAAGTTTTTCGTACGTCTTGTGCGGATTTTTTGTTGGTAATTGCAACCACGAGCTATTCTATTTGCCCAAAACGAACATCTGGGGTGAGTAACTAGACGAGCTAGGGCTCCTGTCATTGTGTATTCTATTCGGACCTCTTTTCCTTTTTATAGCAAGCAGTACCAGGCAGAATTAATGCCGGTTTTTAATTAGCCAAGCCAGAGAAATGTTGGGCCCGGTCGCCGCGCTGAATTCTGGCGCGCCGCTCGTTTGTTCCCGTATCCATGGCGACCTGCTGCAGGTGTTATACGAGTCGACGGTGTTAAGCCTTCACGGAGCCGCTTTCCCTTGTCCTCAGCGCCTCTCTAGGACACAAGAAGGGCCCGTATTGGGGGTTTGTTTGACCTCCTGGTTTTGGCACCTTTTTGGCGCCGTTTGCTCTGAAAAACAGCATCTACGGCCGTATGAACTTCTCGGCCGAGAGCTCGAAAACCGTGTTCAGTTAAAATTGCAACGGCGACTGCTTTAAAAAAGGTTTTCGTTACGTTGCCAGAGTTGTCGGTGCAAGCCATTCTGTTGTTTTGATGTTGTGGCATGAGGTACGAAGAGACTGGAAATCTATGTAGAAGAGCTGGCTAATGTCGGAAACGGAAAACAACCCATTTCAACTGCGAGAGATCTTAAACAATGAATTCCGGAAGACCATTGGAATCCAAATTTCTGATCAAACTACAAGTCCACAACAACTTTGAATACCAAACCCCAGAACGAAGACCATAGTTTAAAAAAACTGTATCTACAACGTACCGTGCGAGTGTGAAAAGCAATACATATGTGCGCAGAAATAAAGCCCATTTTGGTTGCCAATACTGCGCAGAGAATTGGCTTAGTGGTAAGAATGACAGACTCGTGATCACAGTGATCAGTGGTTCAGGGTTCAAACCCTGGGGTAGCCACGAGTGTACGTGAAAAAACGTACAAAAATCAGTCCTTCTCAGGACTAACCAGGGGTTCATTCCCCTGAGGACAAGAGTGGACCAAAAACACCAGAAACGTCGTTTGATAAACACCCGAGACAGTGGAAAAAGTCCGATAATATATCATTCAGAGTACAAGAAACAGGTTTCGGAAATATAATCTGATGTCCAGGAAGCCAGTTTGCAAACCGCATTTAATTCTGTAGCTCGATTAATATTTTCTTTAGAGCATGTGAACTGGGATATGAACCAGTGGTCGTTAGTAATTTTTTCGAACGAGGAAATTTTGTCTTGCGCGTTGTGATGGTCGAGTGTGTGCTCGTCGTAGAGAGTAGTATTCGGAAGGGTTTGTTCATGAGACCAACAAGCATGGAGGTGAATCCGTCTTGGCCTGCGTAAGAATTACTCTATACAACAGAACTATAACATCTTGGTCGTCCAGGTAAAGTTAAATGCTGCAAGGTACATATAGGTATGACATCCTTGCAGACCATGTGGTACTTGTTGTCGTAGATATGGACACCGAATTCCTATTCCTGCAGAATAACACACGGCCAGATATTGCCGTTTCAATGAAAAACTTTCTCGGAGAACAAAGCATTCCAGGTTTCCAGTCATAGGCTGGTCGGCTCCTAGCCCTGACTTAAATCCATTGAACAACTCTGGGATTAGCATAACCGAAGGAGGCACATCTGTTATTATTTTCTTGTAAAAACACATACGCCAACATTTGTTGCGATGTTATGATAATTAAGTTCTTGTAAAACAATTAGCATTGTTTTCTTAAGAGCGTGTTGGTATGGTATGTTATTGTTTTATTTTGATTAAAATAATCGCACGGTATTTCAATCAATTACTATTATGCCTTTAAGCTATTTCCGTAGTTTTTAATAGTGGTCCGCAAATTTTTTGAGCAGTGTATTTTTAAACAATTTTTATAAAGGACAAACTATCAAATTAACATTTCCTAGCAATTTGTTAGAAATTTTAAAAGTAAAACAGCACATCATTGAATTAAACATGTATGTATAATCTGTAACATCGATTACCTTCCGGTGTAGAGGCTGGTGCTTTGTGCGCTGGCATCTGGCGGTATAATGCTCAACTTGCCCCGGGTTCAAGATACAGAGTTGGAGAGCGCCTTTGGTGCTTGTGCAGCAACCATTGCGTGATGTGTGTGTCTTGGTGATGTGTTGACCTTGTTACTCTATCTCTTAGGTCTGTGGTTCTGAGTAGAACACAGTTAATTTGGTGCCCGACTGTGAATGGTCTCACCGAGCCCGATTCCAATCGCCAAGGTTACGGAAAAATTTCGACCCCCGCGGGATTCGAACTGAGGACTTGCGCTTGCGCTGACCCATCTGCGCCACGCGGTTTCTCTGAATTTCATGAAAATAATTGAAGATACTTTTAGCCTGTTTTTCAACTAAAATAGATTCAGAGGGCATAAAATTAAGTAACTCATTTGGTTAAATAGGAATTTTTGAAGTTGTTACCAACTAAAGTGTTCTTATCGGTTTGTGATCGACCTCCTGCGTTTTAAGGTTAAGCAGGAACTTGATTGTTTTCATTAATGAAAACAAAACATCAAAATTCAAACTCGTGTTCCTTTCCTAATTCCTTCTATGTACTTCTCTGAGAAACGGAACTTAGAGGAAGCGAACCTCAATAAATTCTTTCAAAGTAATTCTAGTGAGTTTCTTGACAACCAAATTAGTTAGCTGAATCTTACGTAAGTATAATTACTTTCTTCAATTATTTTACATTTTTCGTGCTTTTCTTAGTTTGATATTAACGATTTTCATTAAATGTTGTTTTAGAAATTTTTTCGATGGTTATTAAATTATATTTGTGTATACATCAGAGCGGTTAGAACAACAATTATATACGCGGCCCTGGTGTAGTGGCACAAGATCAAGCAAGAATCCACCAAACCAAGGCTAAGCAAGATGCAACCGCTTGCATGTCTTGGCATAACAGGAGCAATAAGAACAACGCTCACTGCTGCAATAAAGATTCTTCTACCCCCCCCCCCCCTCCTCCCTTTGTATAGTAATACAAGAGAGGTAAGATTGGGAATCTATAGATTGCAGCATTCACTGTACAACTTTCGTTTAGGTACAGAACACACCAGTTTATCTGATAGCATCAGGACATGCGACTGTTAAGGAACACCTGCGAAAGATCGAAAAATACAATACTTGTAGATTCTGCAATAAGGAAACAGAAATCGCAATATACATTTTGTGTGTCTGTGATGCATTGGCAAGAAAAAGGCAGCGCATATTCGGCCAATCTACTATGGAACCGAACGATTTTGCTACACACCCGGTGAGAGACCTATATCTTTTGATACAGGGAACAAAGATCACTGAATGGGTGTGACCCACTAATTAGGGTATGCAGAATAAGCCTTTCATGCTGCAGTGTTCCCGGAATCAATAGAGAGATGCGCCTTGAAGAGGAAAAACCCCGATCGGGGACGAAGTAAGTGAGATCGGTGACGATGCAGCTTGAAGTACGAACGTACAGAGGTACACTGGCTTTCATATATGTACAGGCCATTCAGTAAACACAAACACATATAATTTTTTTTTTAAGTTGGCATATATGTAAAATTTGTCTGCTAGGGAGTCTGTATTTTGTTTTGCAAAGGTTTCCATACCTGCATAAAGGTGACTTTGAATTTAAAAATGACAATTAATAAATATCATTAATTTAGTGTCAAAGTACATACTATTCTGGAAATTCTTGCCTCAACTTTTAGTTTTTTATTTCAGCAATTTTTTCAACAAATAACCATTTTACTTCTTCGATGACGTTCCATGCTTTAACATCTTCGAATGGCTGTTAACCACAGTTTGAATCTAAAACAGAAATTCCATGGCACTCTCTGTTTCGTTTTTAAATGATCTCATGGTATTTCTAATAGAATAATGTTTTTTTTCAAACATTTTATGCGTACGTGTGATAAAACGGCTACAAATGAAATATGTTCTTGGAGTATGACTTCAGTCGATTTTTTTACAAAAATGATCGCCTATACGAAAAAAATACGCTCTATCTATTTTAGACGGTTTTCTTACTTTTTTTTTTGGCTCTGATGTATTTTATCGTAGAGTCGATAGATACCGAGATATTCGCGAAAAATGATTTTTGAGCCCAATTTCAGCCCATTACAGCGTTGCCATATTTTAAGCGTACAACTCCATCCTCGGGACTTTTGCTACTTTTATTCAGGACACCGAAACACACCTGAAAACACTTTATATGCTTCTATATAAATTATTCCGTAGTTTCGACTTAAATGCAGTGGACTATATCGGTTCCGTGAATTTAAACGTGGACAGTGTACGGTAGAGAATAATCCGAGACCTGGACGACCTCTATTAGCTCCTTGTACTGAAAAATATTAATGCTACCGAAAAGCTGATTAAGGAAAATCGGAATATCATAAAGAGATTCAACAAGTACCAGGTATTGGATCATTGTCAGTAGATAACTGTCTACACTAACAGCTGGGTGTGAGGAAGCTGGCAAGTCGGTGGATTCCAGACATGTTAACTGAAGAGGCAAAACAGACACGGGTAGACTGGTGTAGATTTCTGTTGGAAAGGTTTGATGCAGATTTTTTGGAACCTGTATTTAATATTGTTAAAGGAGGTGAGTCTTAAATCTATAATTATAACCCCAAGACTAAACAACAATAACGTGGTTGGATGTTCGAAAATGAGGGTTTGCCAACAAATGTTCGCGATCAAAGTGCAAACAAAAAAATTATTTCTGCTTTTTTCAGCGGTAGCGGTCTAGTTACTGTAATTCCTCTTCATAATCATAAACTTTTAACATTTTCAAAAATTGTGTAGTGATGGTCAAAAATCTTGTTTGTGTGGAACTTTGTGCAACTCCGCATACGACAGAAAAACCAATTCTAATAGGAATCTAGAATTCAGCTACACACTCATTCTCTATACACACCAGATGGCGCCTCCTTTCCAAAGATTACAAAAACATATATGGCTAGATACTTTCTGGTACACAGGTAGCGATTGCTGAGTATCAGCGGATGTTTAACGAAGTTCCTAAAACGGAATATTTTACCTGTTTCGAAAAATAGAAGAATAAACAAATGTATTATGGCTTATGTATTATGTATAGTACGTCTAGAAAGTATCCGGAAAAAGTAGCTCTTTCTAGCTTCTTGGAAATAATCATATTTGATATATAGGATTGCCTTTTGTTATAACCATGACCTACTACCCTGACAATACGCACACAAAATTTTAGAGGCCCAGGACTTTCTAAAAGGAAGTTTTATGACATTTTTTAAAATTATAAAATTTCGGATACTTTCTAGACGTACTATACGTTTCTGGTCTATACAAGGTGATTTTTTTATCGTGTAACAACTAGATAGGCAACACATACTACAACTGCGTGGATTTCATAGATATCTTAGTAAACATTAAATTGTTTTAGTAAACAAAAGTCAAAGTAGTTACTTTAGATATATTAAGAAACTTCACGACAACTACACTGTCCCAAACAATTATCGCACTACCTAAAATTCCGCTACACTAGATGCCTGAACCATCTAAATGCAATGCTGTGACTAAAGAAAATACTGTTTCGTGTTATCGTGATTATTTTCGGCACAGCTAATTTACTTGCAAAATGCTCAGTGTATGTTTTCATAGAAATTAACACAATTAACAAATAAACAGTAAATAAGCAAATTAAGAACTAAGAAACAGATTAATCAACGGCGACGTTGTAGATGTTCAAAATTATATACACCTTACTGCTCACATAAATCAATCCGCCTCAACATAGACTTCCTAGCACGGGATAGCATGTCTGGATTAATTGATCTACATGATCTAATAATCCTTTCGCGTAGATCCTCCACGTTTTCTATGGAGGTTTCATAGACGTCACTTTTTCTTTACCTCAGAAAAAGAAATATAATGGAGTCAAGTTAAGTGCTGACCAATGATGTAGTCGTCAATAATACCACACCAGACATTTAGGCGTTGTTTTGCGCGTAGTAATAACAGTTATGTCTATTTACGCACCCATTATTGCTAAATGACGCTTTATCAGAAAAGAGAAGATGTCTTAAGAACTGGGGATTAGCAGTAACTCTGTTTCTTAAGAAATATCAGAAATTTGCCCGACGTGGGTAATCTTCTTCATTAAGGTGTTGCAGTAATGTAACAAATAAACAGTAAATAAGCAAATTAAAACTAAGAACATGTAACATGGTATGGGTGAAATTGATTTGCTGCCAACATTTTGTAAACTGATGTTTGGCTAATGCCTACTTGTTGTTGCAATCGCCCGTTGACTTGTATAGGGATTTGCATCAATTTCTTCTATAAATGCGGCTTCCTTTTCTACGGTAGTGACAGCGTCCATAAATCAAACAAGTAGAGACACTCTCTGTCGGTTCCTTTGATGTCAAAATACCGATTTGTATGACCTTGAACGGCTCTTGGGTATGTTCTGAGGGCTCTTGGGGGGTACTTTCCTATAGTACTAACAGATGGCGCCACAATTTTTGTCACATATGATTGGTAGCCTTGGTAGCCATGTTGGTAGCACAGTTAGTAACTGGCTCTGATTGGTAGAATTTTGTGCTGCCATCTGATAGTCAAGCTTAGAAATACCCCCCGAGTTACTGTCCCAGGCACTCTATACAGGTTTCAACATTTGGAATGAGTGTCTCTACTTGTTTGATGTATTTACGCTGGTAGTGACATGTTGTTGTCTCACCTTTGGCTTTTTAAATTTCCCGTATTCGCTCAACTTCCTATCCAAACGTCTGAAGGCGTCATGGGATGGATTATATCTGTCTGGATACCTTTGCTCATGTCGCCGTACAGCTATATCTACCGCTCCTCGACATTCTTCTACATCAACATCATATCCGTTTTAAGTAACAAACCGTCAGTTGACATTTGGCTTCCCAAAGCTTGCTTAATATTAAAAATAATTTATTATTTTTAAAAAGTAAAGTTTACTATGCATTGCATGCACCTGTAAGAAGTGTTGTCTACAAGTATGTTACCAGAGAACTGTATAAAACGGCAAGAAATACAGTAAAAGACTAAAGCTATTTTAAAAAACCTACAAAATCAAAGAACACTAAATGCGTAGAATCAGGACCACAACTTATAATTATATTACATCCATCTATAAAAAAGAAAATTGTAAATTTGTTAAACTCATAGACATACATAAGTATTGTATCATCTTTGGCCAGATGTAAAGTAATAAGAAGCAAACTAGAAAAAAAAGGTAGGAAGCTTCAGTGAACAGCAAAGCAGTTTTAGATCAGGACGAGCATGTTTGGACAACACTTTTTTATTATACTGTATGTAGAAAAACTTTTGGCAGCTAATTGTTTACATTTATTATAAAAACAACATTGGAGTAAAAATATATTTCGACTTTCGTCTTCTTCAGTTTACACAAATATAAAATCTGTAAGTTAAAAATGCGAATTTAGATGCTATTATTACACTATAGGTAAGTGAGTGAACGAAATCATTCACCTCAAGTTATGCAAACATATTTTATATATTGTAAATACCTTTTCAATTAAAAAGTTCCAAGTTCCAAAAAAGAATATCCATGTTTTAGCAATCCTTTTCAAGTTTTTAAAAATTGTTTGTGTTCTATCAGTTTTATTGTTAGGCTTTTAGACATTTTTTATTGTTTATTTAATTCCATATCTTTTTTTGGTAATGTTGATATTGAGATTAAAACTTTCTTAGACATACCCTGTAAGATGTGCTTACCTTTAAGCCATTTACACCAAGGGAGGTCTACCTGTAAATTAGGCAAGTTAATCAACACAAAGCACCTGGATACGGCCTAATCACAGGGAGAATTTTAAAGGAACTACCAAAAAAAATGCAGTTTTTTACAACAATGTACAACAGCATACTTAGACTTACATATTATATTTTAATGTGGAAATTACCTCATATAATCAGTATTCCTAGGCCTGGAAGACCAGCAAACCAATAGGCTTCTTATCGCTCAATAAGCTTACTCCACATTATGTCAAAATGGGCATCGACCTCTCGGATGATATCTCAAATCATCGATTGGACTTTCGCGAACAGCATTAAACTATACACGACCCCATAGAATCGTAAACCAAATTGCATTAAGCTTTGAGAAAAAAAAACTATGCACAGCAGCATTCCTGAACTAGGTCCGGTACAATGGACTTTTATACAAAATCAAGAATGCACTACTTACTGCGTCATATCTGTCTGACAGATACTACCAGGTTAAATATAATACCACTCTCTCCAACCTTCTCGAAGTGTCCGCAAGTGTGCTTCAGGGAAGCGTACTGGGTCCCTTATTATACCTCATTTAGGTACACCGCTGATTTGCCAACAACTACAATAGCTACATTCGCAGATGATAGCGCACTCTTAACAGCCAATGAGCACCCTAGTATAGCATCACAACATCTTCACCATCATCTTAATCTCGTCGAACAACGGTTATCAAAGTGGAGAATACAAGTAAACCACGCTAAATCAGTAGAAGTCACCTTCACAACAAAACGCATTGTTTGTCTCCTGCAACAGTACCAGTCCAAACTGAGATTAAATATCTTGACCTACAACCCAATCAAAAACTTGTAAAGACAAAACGTCAACAACTTAATCTAAAACTCCGGCACATGTACTGGTTGCTCTGGTGAAATTCTCAGTTAACCATGGAGCACAAAATCCTAATTTACAAATGTATCATAAAACTGATTTGGACCTACGGAATACAGCTGTGGAGATGTACAAAACCGACAACCGACAACGATTCCAGTCGAAGATTTTAAGAATGATAACAAATGTACTCTGGTATGTCTCAAACCATACACTCCAAACAGATTTAAGAGTTCCTCTTGTATCTGAAGATATCCACAGATTTTCAGCGGTAATATAAGTAGTATGCTTATTATCGATAATTTTTTTATGAATATTAAGTTATAATCCCAAAGCTGAAAATGCAACGAGTGCGTACGACAAGTTGTATTTCATGCATTGGGATCATAATGAACTGATATTCTTAAAAAATTAAAAATTATTAGGCATACTACAAATTATATTTAGGAGGAGAATATAATGATCTAAAATATATAGAAGAGAGAGCGTAAAACTATTTTATTACCTGAGTATCAATGTTAATGATCAATATTTGTCCGAAATACATTTTTGTAGCTTTTTATGCTTAAAATGCACTACCTAACTGTAGAAATGGACCCTTATTATACGGAATCCAGTATTCGTGGTAGACGATCGGATCCCGACCCCGCTTAATCGCGACTGGGGAGAGGGCCTTGTTTTTCGACGTTGTGATGTTTATGAATAGATTGTAGTTGTCAGAAAGTTTGAATAAAACCGCTTAAAAGGAATTTGGTGATTTCAATAACCATACACTAACCTCGAAAAATTAGCTGACATTTCTAGATTAGTTCATTTGATCCGTGAAACAAAACCAAGTTAGCTCGTACCAAATCGAAAATCGCCAGTCGCTATATTGTCAGTATGGTAGAAGGTCCTATTGGCCAATGTCTTAAATTTGATGATTGCCTCAAAATTCAAAGAATTATATTCTCAGTAATATATCTCCAAAGATAGGTCATAAGAATGACTACGTCACCGAATCCACCAAACATAGCGAGAAAACTAAATCGACAGTGGCCAAGCGACTTACCACAGCCAGCCAATGAATGATAACTGAAACTCTTACCATCCTCCCAAGATACAAATAGGAATAGAAAGATCACATATGGATGGTTTGCTGCACAAGTTTGTTATTTGCATCACATTTACTTATTGCTCTGTACAATTGAATAGACTGTAAATTGGTATTTAAATAAACTAAAAAAAAACTTCACATAACATGTGATCCAATATAAGATTAATCAAAGATGCCCAGGAAAAAAATCACATATATTTCTGCTTATATTTGGTATAATTAAACTACTACTTAATATTGCAGCTACTCTCTGCAGAGTAACCTCATTCACCATTAATTTTTTAACTGTTCCTGAAGCACAATAGTGTTTGTTAAAGTGTTGTACGGCATTTATGCTTCGTGAGTATGACTTAGCTTTACGAAGTTCAAAGAAATGTTGTAAATACAAGTACCTATTTTGAAAGTACACATACAGGGTCTATCTAGTTAATGATACAGTATGAGCCTTGGTTCAGTCAAAACACAACCACCAATAAACTTACAACTATCTATGTAGAACACATTTTTGAATACAACTGTACATTTATAATATGCACCGCTGTTGATAATCAGTGAAAACCATGTGACTTACAATCAGTGATTTTGAAAGGTATAGATACAAATACAGCATTAACGTATTACATACGATTATGTGTCAAGGTATGTAACATCCATTTTTCGTACTATCTTCTTCTGTAATACAGCATATGAATACGCTCTATCCTTTTCGCAATTGCGAGCCCAACATTCTAGATAAATTACACACCACGTTTCTTTCTGTTTTTGATTACTACAGAGAGATCAATAAAAAAAACAATTAGGGCAGGCTGTGATATGTGTTATACGTATGGCAGTGCTGAAGTGTATTGTCAGTCTATGTCAAATTCGAGATTAGTAGGTTAGGTTTTGTTTGTTCTTTGACACAGGCTGACGTAAAACTTAACCTGCAAATATCGAATTTGACATAGACTGACAATACACTTCAGTACTGCCAAATGTATAACACATATCACAGCCTGCCCTAATTGGCTTTTTTACTGATCTCTTCCTACAATTTTTTATGAGCGACACGTAAACGTCAACTAAATCATGTTTGTGGAACAAAAAAACGGTGCGCGTTTTATGTTTTCTACATGATGTTGTTATATTGCAAGGAAGTACATTGGTCTAGTTCCTAGAAAAAACATTTAAATTTCGAAGAACTCTTGTAAATTATAGTCGAGGTGCTGAAGTGTATCGTGTGTAAGCATCGCCTACCTTGATTTAAAAAACTACGCTTCGCAATTTTTATTAATCAATGCGTAACAAAACAACCTTTAAATGAAAATTTCTATAAAAACCAAGACAGAAAAACCTGAGAAATCCTATAGAAACTTTCTAGAACGCGTAAGGTGTGTCGATTACTTTAAAATTAATTGAAAATATAAGATACATTGATGTCAGTATGACATATAACGTGGCTTCAGGGTTGGCAGCGCAATTATGACAAAGATAAATACATATACATTATTTTGCTTGAGAAAAAGATGGCACCAAAAAGTCTGTCTTGGTTATGTTGGCACATTAGTTGAACCTTGTATGGATCTATATCCTTCAAAATCGCTGCTTACAATAGACAAATTTAAATGACCTACCTGAAGAGCGGTTTGGCACTTGTCAAATTGGTGACATAAAGTGACAGTATTAATTAAAATGATCTACATACTTTCTTATCCAACAGAAGATATACAAGTCATGTAGGTATATCTTTCTCTTCCTTGGCTCTCATTGGTGAATCTTATTTTGGAACACACGATATAACAATCGCTCTGGATATCAGATACTGTATTAAAATTGAAGCACTATATACACATATACAAGGTCATTAAATAAAAAGTTATGTCATTTTCTAACTTAAATACTACTTTTCGATATTAATTAGCATATAAATAAACATTCAATTGAGCAGCATTGTTCGACTAAAAATCCTATCACAGCCTTAATCTGGCTTCACCCATCAGAAGTTTCTACAAAAACTTGGCAACCTCCCTAGTCACGTTTTTCCTGAACTCCCTTTGAGTGATTTCCGATTGCTATAAATAAGAGAAAATTAAACCAAGCTTTCACAGACTACCTGCCGCACCTTTAAAGCATCTTGCAATTCGAGGTTGTACAATCTCATTAATCCTTTCAGATTTCTGCGCAGGATTCGTGCAAATTCTGTTCTGGTAAGCCTAAATGGTGCTCTCGTGGTAGACACATTGGCATTTAGATTTGGGGCTGGTGTGGTATTCTGAAAGAGACTTTATACTAAAACAGTTTTAAAATATATTTTAGTACTTACTGTGGCATTTTCAGCCTGGAACTGGCTGGCTAATAAGTTGTTGATCTCGTTCCAAGTGTTTCTCGTGTCGTTCCATTGCTATAAACGCAGTATTAATGTTAGTTGTCCTTAAGCTTACCATACTTACTTCATAGATAAGTCCAAAGACCTGCCGAACGGGGCCTGTTTTTTTCTTGTATATAAATCCTCGTCTATCTCTCGGATAGGTAGGCGTGTTTCGAGCAGACACCTGAAACGGTATTAGTTAGTAATCACGCCTGCTAAGTTGGTTGCCTAAATACAGTTGTAGAATCGACCATTCTCAAAAATAAAGGAAATATAAATAATGCATTTCAGAGAATGAATAACAAATAGTAGTATATTTTCCACTCCCAGGAATAACGTGCCACTTTTAATCTCTATAGGATTAAATGCAACGTTATCTTAGTTCCATCTACAATGTTTGCATATCTATCCATTTTGAATGAAACGGAATTGTAGATATACATTCCAAAATTTGCAAAATCAGATCTATCGGGACTAAATGCCGTTTAATTCCAGGGCCACACTTTAGTCAATTGGTACGTAATATAGGTAGCATTATATACCAAAGGGCTGAAGTGCATTATTTAATCCCGAATATGCAAGGTAATAATCACATGAGGGATTGGATGAACCATTTCAATTCTGTGGTATATACGATATTTTTACTTCCTTTTACAATAAAGGAAGTATTGGATTCACCCAAAAAATTCAAAATTGAGTTTTCAACAGATCTTCACGTTTTAGAGTCCCCTGATCCCAAAAAACATTTTTTTTTCATTGGTCTGTCTGTGTGTCTGTCTGTCTGTCTGTCTGTCTGTCTGTGTGCCTGTCTGTCTGTCTGTGTGTCTGTCTGTCTGTCTGTCTGTGTGTCTGCCTGTGAACAGAATATCTCAAAAACGGAAAGAGGTATGGCGTTGAAACTTCATATATAAGTTTGGTGTACTATGTAGATGAGACAGCAATCTTTTGAAGAAAATCGCATAACCGGAAGTAGGTGTTTACTCTTGTAATTTTTGAGTTTTTTCGATTTTTTTAAAAACGGCTCTAACGATTTCTTTAAACTTTACATTTTTATTACATTTTTAATGTGTATTGATGTGGGATTGGTGATTTTCCAGTTGAATACGTCTAAAATGGGTTGCTTTTGTTTTTTTTTTAATTTTTTTTTATTAACTCCTATTTTAAATATTATTACATTTTGAATTTAGCTTAAAATTCTAGAGAAAATTTGTCTCTTGAACTAACACTATTTTGTACCGTTTTTGTAAATTTTGTAATTTTTGAAAATTTTTAAAAAATGCTTAAAAATTTAAAATCAAATTTTTGGCTAATTATAAGATCACTGTAAAACGAAGTTGTGTGCGTGTATCACACCAGATTTTTACACTTTCCACTGATTTGGAAACAAATAGTTGAAATTTTAAAAGTACCGTTGTTGTCAAGCTGCGAATCTTTTTTTTTTATTCATTTGTCATTTATTATCTTTAGCCTCTTTTATCCTTCAGTGTCTAGGGCTGAGGACCATAAAACATGAAAAATAAATTATTAGTTTCTGATGGACAAAACATACTTGGTAACTTACAAACTTATAAAATCTTTTGTAAATATTTTATTCCTACAGCAGTCAAAGTGACACTTTAGTTCTCGAAAAGAAGGAACTCAATTAGTAGGTACTTTTCTCGTGGAAGCGCAAAATAGTTATTTATATAATTAAATGATAAAATAGGGATTTGCCACTTATTATTAAATTTGATGAACGAATGGTTCAGTTTAATCCCGTGTTGTACACAATGCTTTAGTTACTAAACTAATTAACTTTTAGTTCTAACTTCAATATGCAATATGAATGAGAAGCAATACTCCTTTAGAATTTAAGAGTTGCTCGAGTAACGATAAACTAGGAATTAAATAATACTTTAAGTGTGTGTAATAAATAATAGTTATTTATGTATCAAAGGCGTAAAAACAGTTGATTTTGTCCTAGGGCGTGAATCTTATAACGAAACACAAAAGGGCTATAACACGACAAGGGCCAAAGATGCTAGTTACGCTTGGAGTACATACAAAACTTTATGTACGAATGAAATTTTGAAAAGGGTAAATTCAGGATTGATGAAGCGTTGTTAGTAAAAACAAATAAGTTCTTACAAATATTGTAGCTAAATAGTACATTTGTAATTAGGTATGTTTTTCATTAATACGTGTTTATAAATAATAACTACAAAACGCAATTATTGATCGATGGCACATAAATTATACTATCGCAATTCTGTATTACAATGTAAACTTTTATCACATACTGTAGGGAATTGTATTTCAAAATACAAAATCCTTTAAAAAGGTAGATTTTTCTCCATAGTAATGGCAAATCCTTGAGAAAAGTGGCACTTTTCTGCATAGCAACCGTTTTCTGCATAGCAACGCAGAGTTTCATTTTTAAATGCACAATTTTTAATATTTTTATATCAACATGTTGACGCATTCCTCTCCAGTACGTGAAAAATAACATGTGTAACACGTGAGAAAAGTGTTTCTATCTGCTCGGTGCTTCGCCTCGATTAAAAAGTTTGCGCTTTACAGAAAAAAACTACACTTTTCTCAATTTGTTGTACTACATACTATTATCGCATTTGATATGGTAATATACTATGGTTTTACATTCACAATTATTGAGTAAAGCGGTACTTTACACCATAGTAACCATTACACCATAGCAAAGGCGATTGGTCTTAAGCTTGGCAATAGTACTGTAGTGATGTAGTGATCTACAGAGCGTCTATAAAAGGTTGTCTGGTCAAGAGAGTTACGCATGATGCCGTCATTTAGGCATTGTGGAATGTGTTATGAGTATTCTCGGCATCCGTATTACGACCAGCTTATTTATGACAGTTTTGCAGATTTTCTACATTTAACGTAAAAATTATAAGCAAATTTGTTCCCATTATCATAATTTAAATAATTTTTATTGGATTAATTTCAACTGCAAAGGTTTGAGGATTGTGTTGGTTACCTAAAGGTTAACAATATATCCTTACAGAAATACTAAAATTTGTTTAAAGGTAATGTTGGTTAATCTTAAATTAATTTGTAATGGCGATAAAACAATGTTACGCCAAATTGCCCATTACATGTACTTTCAAAGCCCTCTTGACAAGACAATATTTTATAGACACTTTGTACGTATATACGTAACCTAGATACATATCACTATGTTACAAGAATTATGATAAATAAATAGAATTGTCTACTTAACCCAATTCTTAATATAAATGCAGTTAGGTGTGAGTCCATATAACCAATAACGCTCCAGTACTGTTAGTCTATGTCATAAGTTCGATATTAGTAAGTTCGGTTTTACGTCAGTTTGTGTCAAGACGCAAAACCTAACCTGCTAACATGGAATTGAACATAGACTTACAGTGCCACCAACAATACACTTCAGTACGGCCAAACGGATAACATCAACTGGAGCTCTTTATTATCTTCTGTACATAAAAAGTTATTTCTGCTCAGCTTGATTTTATACAAAAATTTAATATTTCACGTTTCTATATAAAATGCGATAAAATAGTGTACGAAACGTGTCAGAAAAGTGGTTTTACTGAACTCGTATGGCTATTTAAGTACTCGCTAACGCTCGTACTCAAACCAGCCATACTTGTTTATTTAGCTAGTTGCGTAATGTACAATTGTTATTATTAGTGCCAAAATTACATACTTTTTTACGCTTTTCGTAAATGTGTATGTCAACATAAACTAGAATGTATAAAATGTTGTGTTTATTATAGAACTGTAAAAATCTTGCTTGAAATACGTTGTAAAAATGCATGTTTTAGTTACTCGTAATTTTTACGACTCATAAATAATTATTACACAATGAAGGTAGGAAGCAGTTTAATTCTCTGAATTAAAATTTTCGGAAATTCCTTTATTCTAAATGCAGATAATGGAAATTGTCTAATTTTGTATATTTTGGTAATCTCTTATTTACATTTAACTTCTACATAAGTACAGCATGAAAAAGTTTATAATTTTATTGAAAAAATGTAGAAAGAATTTGTGCTCTTAATAAAATCTAAAACATGTACATGCATTATCTATCTCCTCACTGAAAATGTCTACACTAAACGTCCACCAGGATTAATAAATAGTATATCATATTTTTTAACGTATGGAACTATCTCTATTTGTTGTTCGATTTACTTAGCCAAGTGTATTGTTAATGCATACCATTTTAAAATATATTTATGAATGCAGAGTTTTTAGAAGAATAGCTATTAATATATCTAGGAATTCATATCATCCGTGGTTTGTTCAATAGTACATCGGTTTCAGTATGGTAATGGTTGCCATGTACGGTAAAGGAATATTACCGTACAGATACAGTAATGACTTAGTTACCATCCTACTTTTGTATACGAAAACAAAGGCTTAATATCCTGAAACCGGTAAATAATGAAACTTTTTAAAAAATAAGTACTGTGTACCCCATTCACTCCATTTATGATTATAACCAGGCCATGACTATGAATATTTTCGTCAATGTATCAAATACTTAGTTACAAAAAGTTATTAATGTCAAAATGTCATTGACATTTTATAACTTGTACTTCAATAATCGAAAATCTATTCGTGGTATCAGTTATGTAATTTTCAACAACTTTAATTCACCTTACTAATGAAAAATCATGAACCGTCAAATTTTGCTTTGACTTTAGTATTCTGCTCATAATTACAAATGAAGTGAATGGGGTATATTTATATTTAAGTTAAGTAAATTAATTGTAACAACTAAGCATTAAAATATGTTTTTTCTAACTTGTTGGGAAACGCTCGACTATTCCATATCAATTTACATAAGTTTAAGTTAGGAAATGTCTTTTCCATACCTTTTTAAAAACAGTTAGGAAATTAATACTTTTTGTTTTCAAAAATGTAGTTAGGAAATGCATACTTTTCCATACCCTTTTTGAAAATAGTTAGGAAATGAATATTTTGTAACTGCGTTCAAGAACACTAAAAAATTGATATAATTTATGTACAAAATTTACTCGTTAAACAAATATTGTGTCTGCCACGTCTGGAAACCCAGTCGACGATTTGAGGACCGTGCTGGAATAACCTTCATTTCCATATTTGGTAGACAAATAACTATTTTGTGCAACCCTGCTGAAAAGTTGCTTTGCAAACGTAATTACGACTGCAAAATTCGTTGGCGGCCGCGACAACGAATTTCGCGACGCAAACTTATCGACACGGTTGTATAAAAAAATTGATAATGTGTTTTTAGTGTATTGCGATTGCGACTGCACAAAAAAAATTATGTATGCCACGTTCACGAAATGTCTGGCTTCCTCGGAATAATTTGGCTGCCAAACATTCCTCGGTACAACCAAACAGTCATTTCGCGGGCCTAGGTATATAAATAAGTATTAAGTACACAAGTGCTGAACGTTTTTGATTATTTTTACAATTAAATAGTACAAAAATACATAATGCTTTCTTAACTCTTAGTAAATTGTCTCCATTTTTGCTCTTTATGAAAAATTTTACAGTTCACCTCAAAATGTGAGTATTATTTAATAATATTTATTTTATAGTTTTTGTTTGTAGCTTTTTTTTATTTGAACCAAGTAAACGATAAAAAATGTAGTAATTTTTCAGTAATGTTTGTTTTATTTGTATATTTTCTAATTTTCTATTCCTTTACGTGTAATAATATACAGTTTTCATTTATATAATTTGATCAGCAAGGTTGATAAAAATGAATCTTATTTAGATCAATCACACTTTCCTTTAAAAACTATTGGCAACTGTTTCGGCGTTTATTGAACTACAAGTTACCAAGGTATGGTTTGTAGATACAAAATATTACATTTTTTGAAATCCTTATTTTCTTGTCTTGGTGATGTAGCCGAAGGATAAAAGAAACCAGATATCATATTATTAAAAATATTGCAATTTTATGTATTTCAACTAACAGTTTCTAGTTTTTTTTTTCAGAATTGATCAAGCTATAAAATATACAGGGTGGGCTGTCTTTGAAATTGTTTTGCATGTAAATTTATATGTGCCCTTATAATTTATAATTTGAGAACACTAAAGAATATAGCGGTACATAAAAATTTTATAAGTAAATTTCAAGAGCAGCTAGATTTCGTTCTGTTTGAATCACTCTATATTTCGTTTAGTAAAAATAGTTTTTTTAAGAATTAGTCACCTTTTTCTAACACTAGAACCGCCGAGCCGTTCAATGTTACGGTTTCGCCTTCTTAAATTCTCGAGTAAGCTCTAAAGAATTTAAAAATCTGCCCAAATGCGAACCTGGAGAGGACAGTGAAGAATATTAAGAACTGAAAAAAACTAATAATGAATCAGTCGAAAGTGAAATTTGGTGAGTAAATTAGGTGGAATGCCAGCTAATATATCAAAAGGAGATTCCACAAAAAAATGTAAAGCGTTGCAGCACTAATAAAACGTATGTGCATTTAGCTCTAGATAGTAAACATTCTTAAAAAAAATCGAAACAAAATAGGTCGTCATGAATACTAACAGATCTTCAATAAGCCGTGCAGGAAAGCAGAATATAATTCAAGAGAAGACTGAATTATTTCTCTATGTAAGACAGAATATGCAAAATGGCTCTATGCTGATTGTATTTCGCTTATTTACAGATAAATCTATATTCAGTAACAGTATAATTTCAAAAAGTTTTTATAGAGGTGCTATTGACATAGGGAGCATATTCAACATCTCTAGAAGTGCATGATCTGTGGGTGGTGATAGATTATACTCCACTGCATAATGGCACTTGATGGTGCTAGAACGATAAGTTATAGGGTATTCTTCATTCAACTGTTCAATTTATAGATGGCGATGTAGGAAGAATACCGCAGCCACATTGTAATAGAGTGATATGACATATGGTACACGTATTGGACGAAATAGCTAAAATATTCAACTCATGCTCGTTCAATATCTGATACATTAGTATATTAGATCTGGCAGTAATTGATTGCTGGATTATATTATGAAACTACCAAAGAGAATATAAAATGCAGAGATTTCATCTTGGGGTTAGCAGTAAAATTTAAGGAATCTGGAAGGGTCGCTGATGTCTGGAGGGTAGCAATTGCACTATGGAGTCTTCTAAAGGTCAGTAGTGTCAACTCAAACATGGTTTATAATTCAAACAAAATGTGTTTTATGTAAAAACGTACGTGTGTGACAAATTTACAGGCTCCGTAGTTAAGCATCCTATAAAAATTCTACAAATACATAAAATTAGCATTAGCAGAGTAGATATTTTTTCCCTATTTAAAGTTGATTCGTATCTTAGAATTTCGTTTTAAAATATGATACATATACAGTAAACAATATTTTCAGATAAAATGTTTAAAACCACCTAAATGTGTGCTTTCTGTGCTAGCGGTTGTAGATATGGTTAAGTACAGGTGTTGAAAGAAAAATGTTAAGTATTTTTTTGTAAGAAAATAGACAAAGCATAATAGAGAGATAAAATGAAAATAATATATTATTTTTACTTTTATAAATAATTAATGCCTTACAACTAAAGCTAAATTTGCCTTAAACGCAGTTTTTTATTATATTTTGTTTTTTTATCACATAGTTGTTCACAGTAACAAGTCTGGGCTAGGGTGCCTTGATTTCAATTTGACGTATTTGAAAGGAGAAATACGTCAAATTGACATCAAGGCACCCTACTGCTAGTGTGGAGCTTTTACCATAAATTAAATTTCTTGTTTTTAACGAAATGTTACACAAAAGTACACACGACATATTTTTTTATATTGCTCGGATTTTGATTAAAAACGTGAAATTCCTATATGCATATATATTTTTAATAATAATGTGCTAATGATGATAAAGCAATGGATAATAATAATTGGAAATATTATGCAGTTTGCAACGTTCTGGGTAAGAATTGCACTTCCCACTTTAAAAAAAGCATGTTTATTCATACGTCAAGTAGTTGAAGCAATTACTATTATAACATTCTAGATTTTAAAACTTTGCGCAATTTAAGGTTCTAAGTTTTTAAACGTGGATATAATTTATTCATAAAACTTATTTTTCACATTTCCATTTGAATTTGTAAGACTAGGTAAGCGTTATGTCATAATGGAAGTAACATGCATCTAAAGTAAATTTCTAAGGTAAGTGCTAAGAGAATGTTGTAACAAAACGTTACATGTTCAATGCAGTACAGTTACATACATAATTATACAACTAGCTAAATAGACACGAACTTACCGCCTGGTTGCTCTCGGCGCCGCTCGTGTTTTGTATACTTTGTAGGGTGATAGCTATGCATGATATTAAGCATAACAGCAGCGATCTCGTAAATAAATCCATACCCTGAAAATTGACAGAATTAGTGTTATGCAACTCCCGTGTTTGCCAACATGCAATTACCATAATGCCAAGACAATTTCATAACTTACACTACATGATTGCTTTAATGGCGGGTAAAACCGTATTAAATTGCCAGAGGGTATAATTAATGTCGGCTATTTAGGAAACATTTATTGAAGTGCTGTCGTCGATTGGCGATAAGTATTAGAAAAAAAGGGAGGACAGCTTTCCTCGGGAAAACTTAATGTTTGTAAGTGATTCGAATTGATCGTCAAAAGTTATATTACAAGGGAAAGTAACAAAAAATTCAAAACGAAAACATCTATCTATTATTTCCAAGGGATGACTGTCACTCTACAGCTTAGCTGTACGTCAACTCAGTTTTAAATTATTATAATAATCAGTCTATTCGGTTTAGAAAAACTAACATTGAGTAATTGATTATAAAACTACAAAAATCTTGATCTTTCTGGAAAATACATTATTTCGAATTCTATAAAAACGAAAAACTTAACATATGGAATCTTATCATTTCTCCAATTAACGTAATTTTTACAAAGAAGACTGGCTACTCCACACGAGATTGAATAAATATTGGGGGGAAGAACTCCTAGCGTTCTTTGAAGCAATCTCCTTCGAATTCTACGCACTGTTATCATCGGTTTTTTTTTAAGATATTCGCTAGGTTATGGTCTAATGATTTCTCATTAAGTCTCCTGCAACTTTAGTAATTTCCAGCAGGTAAGAGAGGTCAATGCTTTCCAATTAGATTAATACAAATTAAGAAAAATTAATACAAATATCGAAGTTGCTTACTAAATTCCACAGTAATTATAACAATTTATATTACTTTTGCTATTTAATTTTCTCGGTTAATATATTTGATACTCTATGGTAGGTTAACCAATCAATACGAGTGTAAGAAACACATGGTGTTTGACAAAACTCAAACCCCAGCGATCTTATATTATATTATGCTGACACTGCCTTACCAATTTGTTAATATTCTACATATTTAGCTAATCGTAAATCTATGAGCTACTTAGATTTGCTTAAGCTAGAAAAGTTTCATACTGGTATTGAATTCATTTCATAAATATACAAATGTTAAAATTTTCCCATATAATCTCATAAGAGCATTAATTCTTACCGGAAATGTTTTGAGTGCGTCCCGCTCGGGCAAATTAATACGACGTTGCTGGAATACACGAAAAATAATTTCCGGATATAAATTAATGCTCGAATGCAGATTCGGTAAGAAATCGTAACGACACAAACCCTCACCGTTAGGTTGATCTAGCTACAAAAAATTTCCAAGAAATGTTGTTTGTGTCTTGGTTACAGCTCGTGAACTAATTTTTCTATTGGTCATTAATGAATGTCGTACGATTTTCAGTAAAATTATATAAAAGTTTCTTATTAGTTTATTGTCAGTTTGACGTCGGCTGTGAGTCAATTATTGAAATACAATAAATATACAGGGTGGTGAAAAAAAGGTCGGATATTTTACCCACTTATAGATCTCATCATTACAAACAAAGCAGTTCTAGTAAACATGGGTCCGGAAATGCTTTGTTTCTGAGATACAGTGTTAAAGTTAAAAAAACCAGTCTGCCCTGGAATAAATAATTTAAATCTAAGTGTGCCAAAACATGATCATTAATAGCACCAGTAAACCTTCACTAAAATCGGCTAAAGGGTTTTTAGATATTAAAGCATTTTAATTTTTGTCTTAACAGGTTCAGGCTATGGGCTTTAATTTTTTTCTTGAAAACGCAGCGAGATCTGAAAAAATCTCAGGAGACAAAAAATTGCATTTTTAGTTGCTTTATTAAAAAACTATATAAAAATTGCATAAAATCTCGTGGGTGTTATTTTTTGTGAAAAACCTAATCGATATGCCCCCTGGGCACGCCCCTGGAATTACTACATCTATTGTAATGGGGCACGCCCCTGGAATTACTACATCTATTGTAATACACCCAAAGGATACCTCATAAAGTTATAGACAAACTGTAAAAATTTTATTAAAATCGTTCAAAGCGTTTTTAGATAACATAAAAAACGGTTTTTTAAAAAACCTTTAACACCCTGTATCTCGGAAACGAAGCATTTCTGGATCCATGTTTATTACGACAATTTTTGTTTGTATTGTATAAGTAGGTAAAATATCCGACCTTTTTTTCAACATCTTGTATAAGATTTGGTCTATGAACAGTTGAAATAACGATGAGAAGAAGAGTTTTCCTCTATCTTTTACCTAAATCCTGTCCTCGTATTTGCTGCATAACGTCTGTATCTTTAATCTATTTAAGAAGTGCATTAGTTTGTAATATAAAGAAAGTTATTGAATGTAATCAAATAAAAACAATAAATAATAGAGTTCACATACTTTTATACGTCTGTTATCATAAGCAAACTTGCGTGGGATGATCTGGATATATTTCCCATTTTCTGAATAATATGAATTCGTATTGTTCTTAGTTATAGGCGATAATCCGTTTTTCCACCACACAATACGGTTGTATCAGCAATCTTCAGGCAGGAGACTAATCTAACTCGATTAATTTTTGAAAGACTTTTGAGGACCACATATGCAGGGTGTTTGTACATCGCTGGACAGCTTGCACCTTCATTAATAATAGAGATAGTAAAAAACTTTTTTGTTTTAAATGCCAGTATCCAGCCTAGAAACTGCCATAAATCAATTTAACATACCCTCCTATTTTTGTGTAGTGAGACACAACTTTGATTTTTCAATTTTTAGATATTTGAAAACAACGTAAAAATACTTTTTCTACGACTACTACTAAAAGTAGGCCTTTTAGCACTACCTTGTTTCATTAAAAATTACGTTTTATAAATCAGTGTGTAAAAAGTGAAATAAGCTGTTTACTTTTAGCACATGTGCTAAAAGTAAATAGCTGGTGTTGAATTTAGAATGTTGAACTGGAAGTGTGTTATACAGTTATTCTAGTTACTTCTTTCGTTAAGTGTTTTTTAAATAATTAAAGCATTATGCAATAGATAACGTCAAATGTGTACTATTATAATTACCTTTGATAACTGACTTTGACAGCTACCGGCTGCAGAAACAGTCACCTGCGCCGTCAAGGCCATTTTTTTACTATGACATAAATTATAATTGTCATAAATGCAAACCTTTGTTAAATCGACATTTATGGATTAATAACAGTAAATTTAAGGCTGTAGATAAAATATTGTGTGTAAACTCGTTCTAAAAGTGCTTATGCACGAAGCTTGCTATTAAACTCAGCCTTCGGCTTCGTTTCATCCACTTTTAGCACTTGTTGCACAAATAGCTGTTATGATAGCATGCTTAATCTAATATTTTGGAACTCATTATTTCTTTTTAATTAAAAATATATTTTGCTAAAGTAGGCCATGACAAAATCATTAAAATCGAACAAAAAACAATATGAGTTTCATTAAACAGTTGAAAACTACAATAACAAAGATTTCCGACGATGTCTCCTATTCGCCATTTCATTTAAAAGTAACTTTTACACAATCGACATTTTTAAATAAAATGAAGTAATAATTCTTCCATTTAAAAAACAATTTTTAATTGTTTCAGTACGTGTGGTGCGATATAATTCGTCCACGAGGAACGTTTAGAACAAGGTAAACTTTCTTTTGCATTTCTTGTTCGATTGTTAGTAATATTGGGTAACGCATGGACTACTTTAGGAAAATATTTTTTTTTAATAAAAAAAATAATAAGTTTCAAAATTTTATTTTAAGAAGAGTACCATGAATCATGTTTAGCACTAATTTAAAATATTTTAAAATATATAGGATGTTCCATCTAAAAAACCCAAGGCTGGTATCAATACCCAAAAGTAGGAGGACATGATTTAAATTGGATTACGACAATTTGTAGGCTGCACACTGGTATTTAAAACAAAAGAAAGTTTTTTCAATTTCTCTATTATGAACAAAGTTACGAGCTATCTAGATTTACAAACACCCTGTATATACATATTGGCCAGATAACGTAAAGAAATGCTCTGAGTGAGAACACAAGTGTTTTTTTTGCCACACGGTTATCAGCTTTTTTTGTTTATAAGCTGTGTTAAAAATAAATGATCATAAATAATGCATTCTAGTGGTATTAAAAGAAAACAGACGGATAACACTAAAAACTAGTCTCACACCCGTAACAATTAAAAAACCAAAACCATGGAAAGATAATTTTCCAGTTATAAATCGATCACCTAAATCTCAAATATGAATACGAGGAAAGATGTTTCGATACATGGCGTATTTAGCATGTAAAAAAAGAATAGAAACAAATGTTGAAGGAAGTTTTAAGTGAAGAAGATACCATAATTACTCTAATCCACATATGTGAATACATATTGCCCTCTAAAGAAAATGTTTGTAGTAGTAGCAGCTACAAAACAAACTATTTCTGAGTTATGCACGAAGAAAATGCGTAACCACTTATAGATATTTTTTATAGAAAACCATTGATATTCTATCTAAGATGATATTACATCTACTATTTTAATTATTGCAGTGATTAGAAAATTTAGTTCATAATAGTGTTAATGAAATTAATTGGGGTTCATGCAAACTAAATTCAGTTTCAGCATTTTCCAAGAATTTTGAAAGTCGGTCACTTAAGTTAAAAATTGGCAGCATAGTATATTATATTTTACACTTATTGAATTACTATGGTTCAATAATCTATTAAATTTTGATTACATATCATGCTGTGTCATCTGTTAATCAACAGAAGTATTTTAAATATTTTGAGCAGGAAATTCAACACTTGAATATTTTTTGAAAAAGTAGCTTGGAACTTGGAACTTATATAACATATAATTGGTAGTACTAATTACTTTTGTGTCAAATAGACTGCTTAAGATTAACATGCTTTTGGCTATCCAATTTTACTTTGTCGTGCTGGCTATATTCCTAATATCATGATAGTAGAACCAAAATAATTACTGTGTTAATGGTTAATGATTAAACGACAAAATGCGTGCTGGGTAATGTGGTTAGCACTTTACCCCGTTTTCGATGACTGTCTTGCAGGACTACTACGTACAAACGTGGCTTCAGTACTCATTTTATCTATTTATGTCTATAAAGAACATTAGACATAAAAAAAGAAAAGAGTATCAAAACTCTGTAGTTACGCAATTATTACCATATATATGATTTCAGATGTAATATATGTAAATATTTAACCACATACGAGTAGAATATATTTTCTTCAATGGAATGCAAATGTGATATAAGCTAGGGGACACATTATTATACAGAAAATGTAATTTCAGCAAGATAGGGTCACGATCTATGCAAGAGAAAGCTTGGATGTGTTAACGAGACATTTGCTTAATTTAAAAATTCTATTTCAGGCTTAACCTTTTGCAAGTTTCCCATTAAATGTTTACGGAAAAGTGTATTAGAAAATCGATAATGATTCAGACATGTAATAATATGTAAACCATTTCAAAACTCATCGGATCGTTTGAACTGGCAATATCCGTATCTCAATGAATTTTTTTGAATTTGCTTAAAAAATTCTAAACATTTCCGGTTTGTAATATTTATTTTACCCGTGTATCTTACGATATTGATGCGATTATTATTTCTAACTTCGGCAAACTGTTTTGATAGAAAGTTAATACATGCTGTAAACCCAAAAAACTGACCAGATTCACAAAACATTTCATAATGTACAGAGTGCAGCAAGAAATCGGTGTTACCTCCAGGCTTAAAGTCTAAAAGTAAAACATCTAGTAAAACATACTCATTGAATTTTAATCGAATAAAACACAATCGAATAACAACTACGTAAGTGCCACTTTAAAAACTACATTTTTAAATCTGGAATGGCAATAATTATTACTGCAACAAAAAAAAGTTAGGTTCTAACAAAACAACCTCTTTCTACATTATCGAAATTTTAGTAAATCTTAATGGTACTCTTTCAGTTTCAAAATAGTCATAAACTCCATATGACAGCAATATTTTGGTAAAATAATAAATAGTTATGTATGCCACAAGTGAATAAAGAGGGGAAATCCGAGTGAGATAATTCCCCAAATGGAAAAAATCTTTTTATTCACGTGTGGCATATCAAATGTTTCCAATGCCTACATTTAGTTATATAAATAAGTTCTGAAATTGAATAAACAATTTCAAATGAATATCATGTTACCTGTTTTTGTACTAGTTACCACGGTAGCACTTATTTATTTTCTTAGTTGCTATGGATTATGGACGATTTTATTCACTAGTGAATAAAGTAGCATTTTGTTCACACTCATCGTTAAAATTTTACATTATTATGGAGATTTTCGTAGATAAAATATAGCTTTACAAATAGGTATTGGAAAAAAATAATAATTTGCTGTAAACATTCTGAATTTTACTGTTTACATAGACAGTGAAAATCTAAAATTTTTACTCTACTTTCCTTACTATCTCAATTTCAACCTGGAATTTGTTTTAGTAGTCAATTTCTTTCCGAAAAACTGTCATACTTCAACCTCAAAGCAGCGGTCATAGCTGCTAAAATTACTAAAGCAGGTCAGCATATTCCAATTTCAACTGGATACATTTAGGAGACTTGCAATTTCCGGTTCATTTAATTAAGAGCAAGAGCAGGTTCAATTCCGCTTCAATTTAGTAAAAGTATAAAAATGGAAAACAACCTTGTCGTAATCTTAACTCTTTAGATTTAATTTAAACGAGTCCTGATGTAGCCAATGGCCAACTTTCTATTTTAACCCTACTCAATAACTGCTTTATGTAACTGTAAACAAGCCATTGAAGTGAAAAGAAGATGAGTACTCAGTTTCAAATTCATTCTTTTGTTAACACTTTTATGCCGAACGTTTCCTGAAAGCTATTATTGTGATTTATAAGTTATCTATTCTTCGAAGGAATCGATATTTCATATAAATAATGTACATTAGAAGATTCATATTATACAGACATTTATTAATTATACGATGAAATGCATTTTCCAACTGGTTTCTTTTATACAATTATTATTATTACTTAACGCCTATTCATTAGCGCCACTAGAATGTTAACGTTTGAGTAGCTAATTTTTTTAACTTTAATAAAAATATGCAATTTGATTTCATTGTTATACATGGTTAGTGTAATGATGTTTTAGTTTGACTGTTTTTGATAGACTGCTAAAATGTTGAACAGCTATACTATACAGGCTGTCACAGACATAACGAAAAATATACTTATAACATTCGTTTTAATAAATTTTTGGGAAAAAAATCTCACTTTTAACGTCTTTTAATTGTTGCTTTAATGTTTAATAAACGTATTCATTAAAAATTACTTCAATTTTCATGATTTTACTTCCTTTTACAATAAAGGAAGTATTGGATTCACCCCAAAAATATTTTTATATATTTTTTCATTGGTCTGTCTGTCTGTGTGTGTGTCTGTCTGTGAACAGAATATCACAAAAACGAAAAGAGGTATGCCGTTGAAACTTCATATATAAGTTTTGTGTACTACATAGATGCGACAGCAAGCTTTTGAAGAAAATCGTATTACCAGAAGTAGGTGCTTACTCTTGTGATTTTTCAGTTTTTTTCGATTTTTTCAAAAACGGCTCTCTAACAATTTTTTTTAAACTTTACATTTTTATTACGTTTTTTATGTGTATTGATGTGAGATAGGTGATTTTCCAGTTGAATACTTCTAAAATGGGTTTTTTTGTTTTTTTTTCAATTTTTTTATTAACTCCTATTTTAAATAGAACACCCGGTATATTATTACATTTTTAAATTCAGCTTAAAATTCTAGAGAAAATTTGTCTCTTGAACTAACACTCTATTTTGTACCGTTTTTGAAAAAAATTTTAATTTTTGAAAATTTTTGACAAATGCTTAAAAATTTAAAATCAACTTTTTGGCTAATTATAAGATCACTGTAAAAGGAAGTTGTGTGCGTGTATCACACCAGATTTTTTACTTCTCTAGTCTAAAAGACGAAGCAAGTATTCTAATTGCGAAAAGATCACCTTCCGAGATTTCTTCAAATCTTCACGTTTCAGTGTCTTTAAATAACGAAAAATAAATTCTCTCAATCCCGTCTGCCTGTCTGTCTGTTAGCGGTATAACTCGAAAACTATTTATTTAAAGAAGATGATATTTTGCACGCAGATTAGATACCTACCTGCCTTGAAACCTAGAAAATTTTGTACAAATATATACCGGGTGGGCACCTTAAAATAATAAAATTGTGTGTATTTTTGCTTTAACTGAGTAATAGATAAAATTAACAATTTGCACATTTCTCAGGCTGTGCCCTTGACGAAAATGGGAAGCAACAGATACACAATAAATGTTCTAAAAAGAAAAACATTATTTAACAATATTTAAGGCAGCCTTATCTCACTGATCAAAGGCGTCCTTAGTGGGCAAGGTAGCGAACGCGTGCTTACTTCGGGCTACATCCAGATCATTGAAATTGCATTCGCTGGCTCGTTCACAGGTGCTGATGTTCGAATTCAATCGCCGGTAATGTTTTTTTATTCAAAAATTTATATAATTTGCTAATGCAAGTGGTTTCTTCTATTGTTTCAGTATTATTACGAACGAGAAGATATTTTAACCCCTATTTTCCTTTGATTTTTAAAATATTTTAGTGTCGCAACGTTCACTTGCGAGGGAAGTTCTGACTAAAACCCTTAACAGATTTGTTCCTGTTGTATCGAAGAAGGCAAGGTAGAACCGTATGTACCCAGGACTAAACGTCGAATAGAAAAAAAATTTTACTCAGAATAACTGCCTGACCTGGCATTTTATTGCCATAACTGGGACGCCCTACAGCCTGTACGATATTTAAGTACCTACGTCTATATTTACTTAAATATTTTAAATGAGATTCTATAGAAAGGTTATTTAAAATTATACTTGATGAGTACTGTATAAAAAGGCTTCTAGTGAAATTCTGCAGTGTACATATAATAGCTTACTCGAGATAATCTGTTTTCAAGAACGTAAATTCTATTGTTAGAAAATCGTTATTACTGAAAGCGATAAGTTATTCTTAAGTCCGGTTATCTGGTTTATAAAATACTATAGTCACACTCACAGAAAAACCAAAGGGCAATCAAAAAGATAGAAATAATGATGTCAACATAACCATAGCTGACGTTACCACAGGGATATCAAAATTAAAAACCAGTCACCAGGTATAGATAGACCTTACTACCAATTAGATGCTAAAATATAGAGCCGAGGACCTGATACATCAATTAACCATATTGTTTGAAAAAATCATGAAATGTGGAACCATACCCGATGATTGGCGTACAAGCATTGCTATCCCATTCTTCAAGGAGGGTTCTAAACATGAACCCGCAAACTATAGAGGAATACTGTCGATAATAATTACCCGATAAATAGCAACTAGCGAGGAGCAAGAAGGTTTCAGAGGGAATAGATTAACCCTAGATGCAATATTTATAATAAGGCAAGTGGTAGAGATGACCATAGAATACGACAATTTATTTTTTTTATATTTTGTTGATTTTACGACTACATTTGACAGAGTCCGACTAACGGATGTAGTAAATTTATTAGCAGATAAAGTACATTTTTTTTCTATAATTATTTTCAAGGTCAACTTTCTAGGGGATAAGTTGCATTTCTGCAGGATCCCTAGTTTTAATAATGTTGGTACATAGGTTTTTAGTTCTTTTTTTCGACTAAAAAAATGATTGTCATTTTGACAGATATGTCATAATTTAATATCGCTTGATTCATTTTTGCATTTAAAATATTTCTTGGTTTTTCTTTTTTTATCCGATTTTATTGATGATGATGATGATTCCATGTTAAACAAAGAAATTTGTCAAAAGTTCAAATTAAGAAACTTTGACATTCAAAATTGACACATAACCGTAATTTTGAAAAAGTTCTACCAACACGAGGTAAAAAAATTTCCTAGCGTTTTAATCACATAGCCTATCTACCAACATTGTAACACTTTGACAGTTATTATAGAAAAAAAACGTACTTTAGATTAATTAGCAAAAACATTATTACTATCATCAAAGAACTAAACAGTAACAAGAGAACAAAAATAAGAACACAAAACACAACTATAGAGGAAGTGACTTTTTCCATAGGCATCAGCCTGAGTCTAACACTATTTAATGTACTAATGGATAAAAACCAACTAACGTGAAGTAAACAAACATCGGTTACAGGGTCGGAAACGATAAAATACAAATAATGTCAAGTCATACGGATCATGTGGTCCTTATATTATGGCTGAAAGTGAAGACGATATGCAACGCCTACCATTTCGACTAAAAACAACATCAACGACACTCAACATGATAATATCCACCCAGAAAACACAGTCTCCAGTAGTATTGAAGGACATGGTTAGAATATAAGCGCATCATTACTGAATGTAGAGTAAGGATTTATAAGAGGTGTGTAAGACATATGCTTACATACTCAGTAGCGACGAGAGCTGAAACAGCAAAGACAAAAAATACTATACAGACAACGGAAATTAACACCCCCCGAGCTATAACAGGACAATACCCAAAGAATTAGATATAATACATTATGCGAAACATGCGATATAGATGATGTAGACAGATGCGGCAGGTCAAGACCACGATTCTGGCGGGATTAAGTGGATAACATATTGGCAAAGAGAGTAATGAAACAGAAACAAACACAAAACGACCATCTGGAAGGCCACAAAAAAAGATGGTACGAGAGCTGAAAATCAGCCTCATAAGACAACATCTGGAGGAAAAATATCAAAGATAGGAATTCGTTCAAAATTAAGAGGAAGAAAACGATTCAATAAAATTAGGTATAGGATTTTTGAATACTCGTGTTCGTTTGTAATCTGATTTCATTTTAGACTAGATTTAATTTACCCCTGCGTTTCTCTTTTTTTGTGTCAATAATTCTTCTTTATTGTGTACAAACTTTTAAATTAGAATTTGGACGGAGTTTGTTTATTATCCCTTCAAATAAAGCATCTTAAGAGGCGAAAATATATATTTTTTATTCAAACTGGAATATAGTCTGAATATCTGAATTTAGTAATATATTAGAAAAATAGTATATTACACAACAAGTTTAGAAAAGTAAAGTTTTACTAAACGAATATAGCTTGCTTGAGTACGAGCGAGTGAAGCGAGCGAGTAACTTAAAAAGCTATATAAGTTTAGTAAAACTACTTTTCTTGCGAAGTGTGTATACTATTTTTTCGCATTTTGTATTAGTATTTATAAACAAACATTTATATAATAGCTATTTAAGTAACAAGGAATGTAAGGACCTATTAACATTTGAGGTAGGCAAGTACAAGCCAAGAAGAAGTCGCGGCTTGTTGCCTGCCGAAAATGTTAATAGGCGATACATTCCGAGTTATCTTATTATATTTTTCCCGCTGCTTATCGAAATATTCCTAGATTTTTGAAAAAATCGTTTAGTTTGCCACCTTTCACCAGGATTAGTTTTCATGAGTCGTGTTACCTGTGAGTGTCACATGTCACAAACACTTGCAATTTATAAACAAAACGTCTAAATCTGCATCTTGCGTTGCTAATTTTATTATCCTAGGAACTTAATAATAATATTAAGTTCCGTTGTCAAGAAAAAGCAGCAAACAAATATAATCACCGACTTACACGTTTTGTTACTAAGGCTGTATCACTGACTTACATGATCAACAGCGGGAAAAAGCATTATACCACATGCCCATTAAAAAAAGCGGCTGTGGAAATTCAAACGTATGGATAATACGTTGGTGGCACTGTAAGTCTATGTCAAATTCGAGGTTAGCAGGTTAGGTTTTCAGTCAGTTTTGACACAAACTGACACAAAACATAACCTGCTAACCTCGAATTTGACACAAATTGACACAAAACCTAACCTGCTACCTCGAACTTGACAGTGACATTATCATATAGTAAAGTGACATTTTTATGCACCAAAGTGACACTTTATTAATCGATTTTGATTACACATAATGCGAAAATAGTAATTTACGTTACGAGACCGGAAAGTAGTGTTTTGCAGGTCGAACCAAGCAGTTTCCAGGGCGAGCCGCAGGCGATTCCTGGAAGCTTCGAGAGACCTGCAAAACACTTTCCGGTCGTGTATCGTACAATATTTTTTTACGACATCCGAGTTCATACTGTCAAACTTTCAAAAACTCAAAAAAAATTTGACATTAGTATCTATTATTTGACTTATCGAAACAATAACACACACTTGATTCCATAGTAACGAAGGCATCAGGGACCGGCAAAAGCTTTTACCGATCCGTGATGCCCACTTTCCGATCTTGTCCGGCAAAACGTTACTTTCTGGCGAAAAATTTTCCAGAAACCGCATATTTTCTGGTCTGTCGTAAAAAAAGATTATTACAGAGGCTTTTCGAAAACACAGAGATATATTTGATTTGAATTAATTAGAAATTATCAAATTCGCAAATTTTGAATTTTATGGTAGCATTTTATATTCGAAGGATAGCACACAAACATTTTTTTTTGGTAATTAGTTCTTCTATTCAATTGTTTTCCGTTACCTGCAACATGCAAACGATTAGCATTTCGACAAAAGAACCTGTAAACTACCTAAATATAACAAAATATAAGTGTGGTTTGCCACTTAGCAGTTACAGCTTGTATACTATTAGCACATTTATGTAACTCTCATACCTTTTGTTTGTTTTTTTTGTTAATAGGCAAGGTCTAGGCATGCAGAGTACCAGATACCTTAGACACCGACTGCTGTGGTCATGTGGTCAAAGCCCTATTTAGAATTTTGCTAAGATTAAAGGGTTCCAACTCTAGCAGGAGACCTTTTACATGCTACACTTCGTAGTTTCATGGGACCCATGCCGTTACATCAGCTCTGAATGTTGGCATTTTGCATTTTTTTAAATTTTATAAACCTCACCAGGACCGGGGTCGAACTCGCGACCTTAGATCCGTAGTCAGAATGCTTAATCACTGAGCTACCGACCCTATCGTTGCTAGACTCTGTATAAACTTACGAAAACAATTAAACACTAATTCCAGTACCTGTAGTGAAAACTACTTAATCCTTTAGTAATTATTGTTTAATGATAAATAACAATTACTTTCAAAGATTTTTTATAGTCTATGAGACAAACAAATAAAAATAAACAATGTGTAGTGAGAAAGCCGAGTAAAGATTACACATTTTATCGAAAGTTATGGTGTGGTTTTAATAAATACCATAAGACAATATCTGCATTTGCATGCAGTTACCTAACTACTTTAGGTTAAAATAATACGAGTAGACACGTTATTCTCTGCACGATTAGATAATACGAACAGTTGGTGTTTGCTTCCTCACTATTTTGAGTTTACATAATTTACAACACTAAACATAATATTTTTACTTTTTGATTATGTTTCTATTATTCTTTTAAAATTATGGCTACTGTTCAGAGCGAAAGTGTAATCGATTATCTACATTTTGGTTCTTCCGTGACTACATTATTAACACATTCTCTTTGACTCATTAGTCATTACTAATGTATTTAAGAGCTGCGAGGCCATCCTTAAACACAACTACAGTGAAATATAGAGGAATAAATGGAAAATAAATTATACGCCAGCGTGATTTAAGCTTCGGTTATCGAGAAAATTTGTATTTTTATTTGTGTCACATAGAATAGTGGCAAGCGAACGCTATAGATTGTCAGGGCAAGCAATTAACAGGTGTCATTTTAATACACCGCTGTTCATTTGAAGTGGATCACTTAAAGAAACTGGTTCCTACACATTTTTCTAACCTTTTCATAGCAAAATGTAGTTGGTATTATTGCGTAAGTATGCGATAAGTCAACAATGCATAACTGGTAGTAAAGCCTTATTGACGTAGTGGCGTTGTTTAAAGTAGTAATAATTAATCATCCATCCATATATATAATAGACTTGTCCGTCCGTCCGGGACGCTGTTTCAGCAGCCAAACCGTAAGAGATAGAGAAAAAAGTTATTAAAGTTATATGTTTGGAATGGTCATGTCAGGTCAGGAACCGAATTTCAGTCACGTGACACTAATTATTATCATAATTATCCTAATCCGAACTTTTTAGGTTAGATTGTAGGCAAATTTTATCAAGGCGAATCCGACTGGTAGTTTGCTACCAACAATGACGTCATATACGTACGTGTGGTGAATACGCGTTCTATTTGCAAAACGGTCTTTTTTGTTTTATTAAATGAGACATTTGTTTCACTGGACTGCTAGTTAATTAATAATTGATCAATTTTTATCAAACAACACACAAAACACACCAAAATCTTTAAGCTTCTTTACTATAAGTTATGCATTAACTTAGCACCTACTTATTAAATATATTTCTTAAAAATGACGTGTGGCTAATCGATACTTTTAAAACAATAGTTAACTAGCTTACCAGCAATAATATTTACAAACTACATTTTGTTCTGAAAAAGTCGCCGAAACTAGTTTCTTTAAGAGATCCACTTCAAAAGGACGGCGGTGTATTTCTCCACTTAGAATAATAATCTATTGTGAATTTTTTTGAGAGGCTTAAAATGCATAAAACTAAGGCATCCTATATTGAAGATTTAAAAATTATTACATAAGCTGATGCCAGATTTTCTTTGTGATGTGCATTAGAGAAAATGTACAAAACCAAGCAATGTTTACTTCTTGTTGCTTTCTATAACAATATTAGAAAAAAATCGAAAATATTTTGAGAGTACTTTACTATAATATTAAAAAAAGTGATACTGGGCGTGTTACAAGTTATTTTCTATAACTTTCTTGGATTCCAAATTTTGGAAAATTTATAAAAAAATAGTTATTTATTTTCATATTTGGTGGATGCAATGTCTTAATTTAATTTTAGAGATAACACTGTCTAATGTACACACCTAGCTGATTTTTTAAAGATGAAAGGAATTATAATTTGAAAAAGATACCAACAAAGGTTAAACTAAAATGAGTTTTCTTTGAAATAGTTTTATATCTTTTCTCTGTTGTGCTTCTCTTAGAAAATATCTTTCATGAATTATTCACAAATAGGGTAGCATTTGAATAATGAGATAAATGAATTGAATAAAAGAAAACTGCCACAATTACATAAGGTCCATGTAAAAAGTTCGAATAATAAATTGGACAAGCAAATGTAAATAACTATAAAGTAATGATTCCCATTTTGTTTCTGAAGTTAAAATAAATATAAATGTATGATCTATATCTCAATTTCTAAATACTTTATATGATTTATGATTTTGGTGACTTTGAAAAGCTAGTATGTGTACATTTTCTGGAAACACTAAATGCTTAAAAACTTAATACCAGCCAGTAAAAATAATTAATGCAGACAGTTTGCATTCGCTTAAGTGTACATTGCCAATTCACTTTAGAAAAGTAATTACGGTACTAAATATGTCCGGGTAAAGTGGAGCAGCAATAATAGTATCCCTATTAAAAATGATTAATTCGACTTGGCGTGGTGTGGTTTGCGACTTGTTAACCTATTAACATTTAGACTTCAAAACTTGCTACTAGCAGTTTATTTGTTCAGATGTTAGATTATTTGATACATGTTCGAATTTTAATTTAGTCCAGAGATTTCAACGCAGTGGCAGACAAGAAACCTGATTGGTATTATATTAAAAACATTTCAAAAGTTGTACGTATCGATAAGATCTCGGCATTTAAGAACACCTTAAGTAGGCCATAATAAAATTTATCGTAATATCATAGCTAGAGAACTCCTTAGAAAACAGAGACTTCTGGAAATTGCTGGAAAGTGTTAATGATGCATGTACAAGAACTAGTACAAAATACAATGTAAGAAAAGTTAAGCACTATTTCTCTTAAAGTCAATGAAAGTAAAAAGGTAGGAACAACATTTATATGAAACTACTTGTACATTCAGGAAAAATGCTTATTTTAAGACTTGTACACTTTTTTTACTTCATTATATTTTGCCTCTTGTGAAGCTAGTAGAAGAAATAGAAAAAACCTTTATTCTTTAAACACTATAAAAACAAGTGACCAAGTTTCTAAGAGATACTCCAATTATTTGAATCATCTTCTGTTATATAACTCAAGTCGTGGTTATGGAGCGTTTCAGTAATTTTTTGAAGCAGTTTAATTTGAAACATAATGTGGCATTGTATAACGTGAAGATTTTAATTAAACTGGAGCTGTTCAGCAAGTGTAGTCAATCCAATCAAACGCAATATAATCATCAGTTAGTGTCTGCTACTCACTTGGAAATTTTTAAACTTGCAATACTATTTCGCTGCGAGGTAAGAGCCTGCAGCCGGAGCTGCTAACTTTCATTCCGCATGTTCGATTCAGAAAAGCAAATCAGATTTAATTATCCGCGTAAATTTGCATTTAAACACTTCAAACCATCCAAGAGAAACACATCACTATTGTATTCGGTGTTGTACCTGCTGACTGCATCTAAGAACAGAAAGTTCGCACTTTCCAGAGGTTTTTAACAAGGTTAATTGTAAACAACTTCAAACTCAAGCGAAAATAACTCAAACTATATTGTTCACTATCACTTTCAATATTAAGAAATTTTACCAGTTGTGGAATGTCTTGATTTTTCTTGGAAAATTGGCCAAATTGGTGTTCACTGTCACTTTAATTATTAAACATTAGGCAAACGGGTTTATTGAGAACGAATTTCGAAATAAACCTTCACAAGGACGCACTTTTGTTTTATTTCCCGCACAGGTCCGCACTAAATTAAATCGCAGCTGGAAAGGCGTGTTCTCTAATTATAAGGAGTCGCTTGCAACAAACCTCTGCAAACTAATAACGGAATGAACGGCGTGTTTGCCGTAAACTCTCTCTTTCCGGCTTATGCAACGGATACGCACGTGTTATGGCAAGTGCGGACGTTTTGCATTTTATTTTATGTTTCCGCCACCATTCTCCAAGACTTAGCTTTGGCTACATAATGTTCTTTATTAATCTATTTGGCCTTGGGAAAATCGCGACACGGATCAATCCCGGATTAGAGGCTTTATGCAGAAAGCTTTTTTCTAAACGTGGGACGCTTTCTTTCTAGTCGGAGAAAATTGTGAGTAATGGGAAAGTTGCAAATTTTTGCAGACGTCATTTAAAGTGCTCAGGGATTTTTAACAACTGAGAACAGACTAATTCCAAGCTAAGTATAATCAATGTGCGGATTTTTGAAAAGCAAATATTTTCAACAGGTACAAGATATCATATACAGTGACCGACAAATATTCGGCATCATATGAGAATTTTTTTTTACTTTTGTGATTTTTCAAAAAACTTGACGGCAATAGCGTGTGCATGCTTAAAATCCTATATAGCCCCTATCATATACAGTGTGTCCCAGGATTGATGTTACAAGAAGTCAGAAAGACTAAAAAAAATTGAAATTTATTTTAAGATTGTGGGATTAGGTCTTGCTTGGTCTGAAGAGAATTTTAAGAATATTTTCAGTTTTGAAAAAACAAATTGGCCTTGACAGTGAAGCGAAAACAATTTTCTTTTTAGGTAAACTACCCTCTTTGTTTATGATACGGAAAAATGTTACCAAGAAAAGTTGTTCAGAATGATAAATTATGACCATATACAAAATTTCAGGATGTTCTACCTACTTAGATCAAACCGTCATTTTTAATAAATATGGACTACAATTTTAACGGTTTAATTTAAGTAGGTAGTTCTTCCTGAAATTTTGTATAGGACCATATATTATCATTCTAAACAACTTTTTTTGGTAAAATTTTGCCGTATCGTAAACAGAAAGGGTAGTTTACCTAAAAAGAAAATAATTTTCGCTTTACTGTCAAGGCCAACTTGTATTTAAAAAACTGAAAATATTCTTAAAATTCTCTTCAGACCAAGCAGGACCTAATCCCACAATCTTCAAATAAATTTCAAAAATTTTTAGTTCGCCTCACCTCTTGTAACATCAATCCTTGGACACACTGTATACAAAGTGATTTTTACTTATTTAGAATATGGCGTTTTTCAAAATTGTCATAATCCAAAAAGTGCTATTTTTCGGAAATTAAGTAATATTTCAATGATATTTTTTTCGAGTATATTTGTTTTAGCTAACTGAATAATCTCAAGGCAGGAAACATCTACTTTTCTTTCACTTGAGCTAAAATTAAAATTTTCAGTTTTTTTTAATATTTTTAAAAAATTCACATACCTACCAAGACTTAATTTTAAAATTCAAATTTTTTGGTTGATGACTTAAACTTTTAATTGGATAAAATAATTACTCTTTTAGATTTTTTATTATTTACCGAAAAGTTATATGTTCGCATAATTTTTAAGTTTTTGATTTAAGAGAAATATTTTTCAATGATAATTAACATCTATTTAATTGGGTTCTAAAAACTCGAATCCACCCCTGTTAATGAATTACTGTTACAAAAATCCTGTAAATGTTCTTTTACAGTGGTCTAAATGAGAAAATTTTTCTTTGTCCAGTTTACATGTTCTAAAAAATCTGTCTGCAGACAAAGGTAACGCCACTGTAATACTGGACACAGACACGTACAATGAAAAACTCATAACACACATCAGTGAAGGACAACACTAAGCTTAAGAAAGATCCAACGCGTACAATAGAAACAAAAATCTACAAAACACTTTACAAACACAAAGACGACATCACAGATTTTGTAAGACGGACACTAACACAATACAGCAAACCTTCTAAGTCCTCACTTTTACGGATTGCCAAAAATACACAAACGAAATGTAGCACTTAGACCTATAGTTAGTTCTATAAGTTCACCATGTCACAGTTTAGCTAAATATTTACTTAAAATACTTAACCCATAATAAGGAAATACAGATTCATACATTAAAAACACACCGCATTTTCTTGAAAAACTTGAAGAAACAAACATGGTTAGTTTGGATGTAGTTAGCCTGTTCACGAATGTTTCAGTAGACAAAACATAAGTTTTTTTATAATGAAATAAAAAATTACTTGTTTTTCTAATAAAACATTTTGTTAAAAGTAAAATTCTTTGATATGGGACCTAAACATAAAAAGAAAATGTGAGAGATCAAAGTTGGCAGAGAATTTTGAAATTTGGTATAGGGGTCTAGATGTTGATTCTAAACAACTTTTTTTCATAACTTTTTGTCGTATTTGTCACATAAAACGCACTTTACAGAAAAATAGGTTTTTTGAAAATTCCCAATTTTTCAAAACTGAAATTATGTTAGAAATTCCCCTTTAACCAAACAGGGCTGAACCACAAAAAATGAAAATTTAAATCGAGAATTTTTTACCTTTACAAGAGTCGTTTTACCTATCAGGGGACAAGCTGTATATAGACTCTTAACTGGACCGCAAGTCATTTTATAAGAAGTTTTTATCGTTTGATCCAAAATCAGCTTGCGTTGTTGCGGCGACAGCATTCTCAACGGTAATACCACAAGTAGTGGATATATTTTTGACAAATATTTTGCCGTTTGCGTTTAAATTTCACGATACAAAATCACTTTAAAAATGTCAGGAGCCGAAGGCGAGTGACTTTAAATGTGATTTTGTTGAGTGAAATTTGCAATAATTTCTATGGAAATGGCAAACTATTTAAAAAAATATATTCACTTGGAGTGGTATTTGGGACGACTATTTAACACTATCAATATATAAAGAATAACTTTATTAAAAAAATTCAACAATTAACATAATTAGTTACAAAAGTATAAGTTTCAGTTATTAAAATAGTTATTATTAATTGTACAGTTGTTATAAGAAATTGTGGAATTTTCCTTCACATTTTCATTGAATGAATTTGACGCCTTTTCAGTCATTTCTTGATTACAAACAATGGCTTTTTGTCGTATCTTCGTAATAATGTTCGAATGTTCCTCCAGATCAATTTGCGAGTATAGGGTTTGATGGAGCTCGTTGAAGAGTGACCAGTTATTATATTCAGTTGTTCTTCGCCAAATCCTGATTTAGCCAGTTGTGTGACAGCTGTAGCTCGATGTGAATGGTTTGTTATTTTCACCTTGTCTACTGACAACCCAATATTTGTAGCTACTATTTTAGTCCATTTGGAGAATGTGTTAATGCGAATTGGAGGGTTTTTGTACCAATTACCTTGCTTCCAGTTGGGATTTACAGTAAGAAACAATTTATCTGTGGTAAGGTTTTTTGGTCGTTTTGAAATTTTC
>CALNHX010008246.1:0-63105 GCA_940337035.1 Agriotes lineatus
CCAGAAGATCCGCCAAAAGCGAAGGAATGCAAGTAAGTAGCTATCTAATCATTACGAACATCCACGATAACGCAGAAATGCTTCCAGATCCCTCAAACAATCTATTCGAAGAGGCGAGCCCTACCAAAGGGCTATGAAGCACTTAGCTGCAGAGGAACACCTACTAGCACGACAGTTTAGCTTGGAAAGAAAGCCGAAAAATTCAAAAACCCAGCCCACAGGTCATCTGATAACAAAAATTTGGGCCAGGAGAAGCCAAAAAACCAGTCAGGCAAGTTTGACTGCAGGAAAAGATAACATTGCTCTAGCAACAAATGGAATAGTTAAAAACAATTTGTATCACCGGTTGCCTAGCGGCCATACCCAAATATTTGTAGAAATATAGCAAGAATAAACCTAATTTGCAAAATATGAGTAATTAAACGAGGGATTGCTTACGAAACTGCATGATAATTATAGGAGAGTAATTAAAAATAAGATATAGCTAATTATACCTAGTTTAAAGTTTGCAAACATTGACAAAAGCCAACCATAAATATTCAAGTTCAGAAATTCAGCTAGCGAAAGTTCAATGCTACGGGGGGCACTCCAAAAGTATCGTAACAAATCCTCCCCCAACAAAAGGGAGGGTAAATCACTCCAGATTTACCCGACCATACAAATGCCATCAAAACCGAATTGCCCCAAAAAAAAAACGATGCCTGCCGGAAAGAAATACAAAGGGAAGAAACAGAGGACTTAAAAGAGTAGACAGGAAGAGAGGATGTAAGAGTTCAAGCACATCATCGAAGACAACTAGACACCAACCTCTTCCGTCGCTGCAAGATGATGTGAGCTGCGCCGGTGGAAGGGAAGGCTACGTCAGGTTGCAACAAAGATGCACCCGAAACGCAAACACCTCGGAAAAATGCGGAGTGGGAGACAGGAAAGCAAACGACACAGAAGAAGGAAGGTAAAGGAAAACCAACCTCAACCAAGGGTTAAGTACTTAGGCCCAGGATCGACCTACAGCACTGAAGCTATCTCCAAATGACGGAAGATAGAACTGATATCCAAAATAACACGAAGTATAAAGAGAACGAGCACAGCAAAAAGAGGGAACATCCCTTTCAAACAAAAAAAAATGAGACAGAGAAAGATGCGAGAAATGAAGGGACCAGATGTTTAGGTCGGGACTCCAATTCGAGAAAAGGAAAGGTGAGTTGGGTCCCCAAGGTTCCGTCCGACGTCCCCAAACCAACCTCCCAAAAAGACGTAGACTAAACCAAATCATCATTATCGTCGACAGCGTTGTTGAGCTTCAAGTCTTTGGCATGCCAATTCCCACGCAAACGACCGTCGGATCCTTAAGTTGATAAATGAAGCGAGACAATTTCTTATGAACTATAAAGGGTCCAATGAACTTGGGTGCCAATTTAGCAGTATAGTGGTTAGCAGCATCCGATTGCGTGAAATTCTTCTCCAAACGGAGTTGCCTATCTGATATTCATCAGGTCGTCTTCGCAGGTTGTAGTAGACCTTCGAGCGATCGTAGGCCCTAGCAAGACGAACTTTTACTTCTTTGTACAACCGTTGCAGCGCTTGGGCTCTTATATTGGGGTTTTCATCCCTGATGACACGAAGTTCGGGACCTTCATCTTCAGGTCTTTCTTCAGGATTTCCGTCGAGTGTAATTTCTCGGCCAAAATTCAAAAAGTAGGGGCTATGACCAGTGACATCATGCTTGGAGGTTCTTATGGCACAAGCGACTTGTTGTAAGTATTTATCCCACTCACGTTGTTTGTCGGACACGTACGCTGTAAGCATTGTTTTCAGAACACGATTGATGCGTTCCGTTGGATTTGCCTGAGGGTGATACAACGCTGTAAACGCTATTCTGCAGCCATAGTTCCTAGCCAAGGCAGTAAATTCGCGACTCTTGAACTGGACACCATTGTCGCAGATAATTCTCTTCGGAGCGCCAAACAATAAAAACACGTTTTCTTCAACGTGACGTACGACTGCAGCGGCCGTAGCCTTACGAAGGGGAAATACAAGAGGAAGTTTAGTGAAGCAATCAGCCACTACAAGTATATACTGATATCCCCGAGAAGAACGAGGTAGAGGTCCTATGAGGTCCATACAGATGACCTCCCAAGGCTTCGAGATGTTTGTGTGACCTCCCATATGTCCAGCGGGTGGTCGTTGGTCAGGCTTAGTGCGGGAACACACCTTGCAGTTGCGAATGTAGCGCAGAACGTCCGTTCGCATCTTGGGCCAGTAGTACCTCTGAGCTATGCGACCTAAGGTTTTCGAAACGCCAAGATGTCCTGAGGTAGGATCATCATGATTACGTCGTAGTATTTCTGAACGTTTGTCCTTAGGTAGAACTATCTTCCAATCTTCATTGGCCTGCATGAGTTCTGGATACGGGCTCCTAACATGTTTGTAGAGTTGCGAATTCGACTCGCGCCAAGCAGGATAGTGCTGTGGATCGCTTCGGATTTTTAGGCGCATCCGAGCATACCAACGGTCTTGAACGTCATCGTCCTCAGTGACCTCATCGACAATAGGTACGGACCTGGATAGAGCGTCAGGTACGACATTGTCTTTGCCTTTGCGATGGATAACATTGAAATTATATTGTTGTAGGCGTATGGCCCAACGCGCAATGCGTCCTATGGGGTCTTTAATATTATGCAACCACTTGAGGGCGTGGTGGTCGGTCACGACGTCAAACTTAGTTCCCTCGATGTACGGGCGAAGTTTTTCGGTGGCGAAGAGTACCGCGAGACATTCACGTTCCGTTGTGCTGAACTTCCGCTCATTCTTCGTGAGTGAACGGCTTATATAGCAGACGACCTTCTCTCCCTCAGGATACGTCTGGGACAAGACGGCTCCGAGTCCATAACCAGAGGCGTCCGTCTGAATGGTGAAGGGCCGACTGAAATCTGGGCAAGAGAGCACAGGGGCCGAGACGAGGCAGTCTTTGATGGTGTCAAATGCGGTTTGACATTCCTCAGACCAAACAAACTTCTGGTTCTTGCGAAGCAGGCGAGTCATAGGTGACACAACTGAAGAAAAGTTAGGTACAAAGCGCCGATACCACGATGCCATTCCCAATATCCTTCTAACCTCTGGTACCGTCTTGGGGTTAGGGATGTTCAAGATCGCTTCGACCTTTTCCGGGTCGACAAGTAGACCTTTGGAGTTCACGACGTACCCCAGGTACTTCAGTTCGGGCTTGCAAAAATGACATTTTTCCCGGTTCAAAGTTAGGCCGGCCTTGGCGATCCTAGATATGACTTCCTTCAAGACCTCCAGGTGTTTTTCGAAGGTAGGAGTGCAGATAATAATGTCATCCAAGTATGTGAAGGCGTAAGGTTCTAGGTCGGCACCAATAACTCGGTCGATAAGGCGTTGCCAAGTCGCCGGGGCGGTATGAAGACCGAACGGGAGGCGACAAAATTGATACAACCCACGATTAGGGACAGTGAAAGCAGTTAGCGGGCGGCTAGCGACAGAAACCGGCACCTGAAAGTAAGCTGACTTGACATCTAACGTGGTCAGGTATTGTGCATCCCGTAACTTGTCCAAAATGTTGCTGATGTACGGGAGTGGATAGGCATCAGGTTGGCTAACCTTGTTGAGCTTCCGATAGTCCACACAGAAGCGGTAAGAGCCATCCTTCTTCTTTATCATAACGATGGGCGATGACCATGCGGATGTTGAGGGTTCCACAATGCCCTTTTCTAACATATCGTCAAGCTCTTGATTCACGTGCTGTTGTAAAGCAGGCGAGATTGGATAATAGCGCTGCTTAATTGGTTCAGCATCCGTCTTGATTACGTGTTCCACTAAATGGGTACATCCTACACCATCTCCTATCAAAGAAAAAGCTTCGCTGATAGTCTGATCAAGCACAGCTTGTTCGTCGTTCGTGAGGTGTTCAGTTGAACGGATCGCAGCGATTTGCTCATCAGCCGAGGCTTTGGAGAAGGTCCATTCCCCATGGCGAAGATCTGGCACAAGGGCCATCCTCTTCCAGAAGTCGGTGCCCAAAATGAGTGTATGTGGTAACGAGGGGACAACCAGGACTTCAAAGGTTCTCACCCGGTCCCTCAAGACGATGGGGACGGTAAGTGTACCAATGTCCATATGTCCCTAACGTCCCAGACGTCGTAAATGTCTTATATGTCCCTAATGTCCCAGACGTCCCAGCTGTCCCGTATGTTTCTAACTTTCCAGACGTCCCAGACGTCCTAAATGTCCTATTGTCCCTAACGTCCCAGACGTCCCAGATGTCTCATATGTCCCTAACGTCCCAGACGTCCCAAATGTCCCATACGTCCCTAGCGTCCCAGACGTCCTAGATGCCCCATATGTGCTTAACGTCCCAGACGTCCCAGATGTCCCATATGTCCCTAACGTTCTAGACGTCATAGATGTCCCATATGTCCCATATGTCCCTACTGTCCCAGGCGTCCTAAATGTTCCATATGTCCTTAACGTCTCAGACGTCCTAGATGTCCCATATGTCCTTAACGTCCCAGACGTCCTAGGCGTCCCGTATGTCCCTAACGTCCCAGACGTCCTAGATGTCCTATATGTCCCTAACGTCCCAGACGTCCCAGACTTCCCAGATGTCCCATATGTCCCATATGTTCCTAATGTCCCAGGCGTCCTAAATGTTCCATATGTCCTTATCGTACCAGACGTCCCAGACGTCCTAGATATCCTATATGGTGTTAACGTCCCAGACGTCCCAGATGTCCCATATGTCCCTACCATCCCAGATGTCCTAGATGTCCCAGATGTCCCATATGTCTATAACGTCCCGGACGTCCCAGATGTCCCATATGTCCCTAATGTCCCAGGCGTCCTAGATGTTCCATATTTCCCTAACGTCCCAGACGTCCTAAATGTCCCATATGTCGATAACGCTCCAGACATCCTAGATGTCCTATATGTCCCTAACGTCCCAGACGTCCAAGACGCCCCAGATGTCCGATACGTTCTACATGTCCCTCATGTCCCAGGCGTCCTAGATGTCCCATATGACCCATATGGCCCTAATGTCCCAGACGTCCTAGATGTCCCATATGTCCTTAACGTCCCAGACGTCCCAGATGTCCCACATGTTCCCAACGTCTCAGACGTCCCAGATGTCCCATTTGTCCTTAATGTCCCAGGCGTCCTAGATGTCCCATATGACCCATATTTCCCTAACGTCCCAGACGTCCTAAATGTCCCATATGTCGATAACGCTCCAGACGTCCTAGATGTTCCATATGTCCCTAACGTCCCAGACGTCGTAAATGTCTTATATGTCCCTAATGTCCCAGACGTCCCAGCTGTCCCGTATGTTTCTAACTTTCCAGACGTCCCAGACGTTCTAGATGTCCCATATGTCCCTAACGTCCCAGACGTCCTAAATGTCCTATTGTCCCTAACGTCCCAGACGTCCCAGATGTCTCATATGTCCCTAACGTCCCAGACCTCCCAGATGTCCCATACGTTTCTAGCGTCCCAGACGTCCTAGATGCCCCATATGTGCTTAACGTCTCAGACGTCCCAGATGTCCCATATGTCCCTAACGTCCTAGACGTCCCAGATGTCCCATATGTCCCATATGTTCCTAATGTCCCAGGCGTCCCAGATGTCCCATATGTCCCATATGTCCCTAATGTCCCAGGCGTCCTAAATGTTCCATATGTCCTTATCGTACCAGCCGTCCCAGACGTCCTAGATATCCTATATGGTTTTAACGTCCCAGACGTCCCAGATGTCCCATATATCCCTACCGTCCCAGACGTCCTAGATGTCCCAGATGTCCCATATGTCCCTAACGTCCCAGACGTCCCAGATGTCCCATATGTCCCATATGTCCCTAATGTCCCAGGCGTCCTAAATTTCCCATATGTCCTTAACGTCTCAGACGTCCTAGATGTCCCATATGTCCTTAACGTCCCAGACGTCCTAGACGTCCCATATGTCCCTAACGTCCCAGACGTCCCAGATGTCCCATATGTCCCATATGTTCCTAATGTCCCAGGCATCCCAAATGTCCCATATGTCCCTAATGTCCCAGGCGTCCTAAATGGTCCATATGTCCTTATCGTACCAGACGTCCCAGACGTCCTAGATATCCCATATGCTCTTAACGTCCCAGACGTCCCAGATGTCCCATATGTCCCTAGCGTCCCAGACGTCTTAGATGTCCCGTATGTCCCATATGTCCCTGATGTCCCAGACGTCCCAGATGTCCCATATGTCCCTACCGTCCCAGACGTCCCAGCTGTCCCGTATGTCCCTAACGTCTTAGACGTCCTAGATGTTCCATATGTCCTTAACGTTTCAGACGTCCCAGATGTCCCATATGTCCCTAACGTCCCAGACGACCCTGATTTCCCATATATCCCAAATGTCCCTAATGTCCCAGGCGTCCCAGATGTCCCATATGTCCCTAATGTCCCAGGCGTCCTAAATGTCCCATATGCCCTTAACGTCCCAGACGTCCTAGATGTCCCATATATCCTTAACGTCTCAGACTTCCCAGATGTTCCATATGTCCCATATGTCCCTAATGTCCCAGGCGTTCTAAATGTCCCATACGTCCTTAACGTCCCAGACGTCCCAGACGTCCTAGATGTCCCATATGTCCTTAACGTCCTAGACGTCCCAGATGTCCCATATGTCCTATATGTCCCTAACGTCCCAGACTTCCCAGATGTGCCGTATGTCCCTAACGTTCCAGACGTCGCAGATGTTCCATATGTCCTAACGTACTAGACGTCTTAGATTTCCCATATGTCCCTAACGTCCCTGACGTCCCAGATGCTCCATATGTCCCTAACGTCCCATACGTCCCAGGTGTTCCATATGACCTATATGTCCCTGTTGTCTTAGGCGTCCCAGATGTCCCATTTGTCCCTTATGTCTTAGGCGTCCCAGATGTCCCATATGTCCCTAATGTCCCAGGCGTCCTAAATATCCCAAATGTCTTTAACGTCCCAGACGTCCCAGACGTCCTAGATGTCCCACATGTCCTTAACGTCCCAGACGTCCCAGATGTCCCATATGTCCCTAACGTCCCGGACGTCCCAAATGTCCCATATGTTCCATATGTCCCTAAAGTCCCAGGCGTCCTAGATGTTCCATATGTCCTTACCGTCCCAGACGTAGTAAATGTCCTATATATCCTTAACGTCCCAGACGTCCCAGCTGTCCCGTATGTCCCTAACGTCCCAGACGTCCCAGACGTCCTGGATGTCCCATATGTCCCTAAAGTTTCAGACGTCCTAGATGTTCTATATGTCCTTAACGTCCCAGACGTCCCAGATGTCTTATATGTCCCAGATGTTCCTTATGTCTTATATGTCCCATATGTCCCTAATGTCCCAGGCGTCCCAGATATCCCATATATCCCATATGTCTTTAATGTCCAAGGCGTAATAAATGTCCCATATGTCCTTAACGTCCCAGACGTCCCAGACGTCCTAGGTGTCATATATGTCCTTAACGTCCCAGACGTCCCAGATGTCCTATATTTCCCTAACGTCCCAGACGTCCCAGATGTCCCATATGTTCCATATGTCCCTAATGTCCCAGGCGTCTTAGATGTTCCATATGTCCCTAACGTCCCAGACGTCCTAAATGACCCATATGTCCCTAACGTCCCAGACGTCTCAGCTGTCCCGTATGTCCCTAACGTCCCAGACGTCCCAGACGTCCTAGATGTCCCATATGTCCCTAACGTCCCAGACGTCCCAGATGTCCCATATGTCCTTAACGTCCCAGACGTCCTAAATGACCCATATGTCCCTAACGTCCCAGACGTCCCAGCTGTCCCGTATGTCCTTAACGTCCCAGACGTCCCAGACGTCCTAGATGTCCCATATGTCCCTAATGTCCCAGTCGTCGTAAATGTCCCATATTTCCTTAACGTCCCAGACGTCCCAGACGTCCTAGATGTCCCATATGTCCTTAACGTACCAGCCGTCGCAGATGTCCCATATGTCCCATATGTCCCATATGTCTCTAATGTTGCAGGCGTCCCAGATGTCCCATATGTCGCATATGTTCCTAATGTCCCAGGCGTAACAGATGTCCCATATGTCCCTATCGTCCCAGGCCTCCTAAATGTCCCATATGTCCTTAACGTCCCAGACGTCCCAGACGTCCTAGATGTCCCATATGTCCTTAACGTACCAGAGGTCGCAGATGTCCCATATGTCCCATATGTCTCTAATGTTGCAGGCGTCCTAAATGTCCCATATGTCCTTAACGTCCCAGACGTCCCAGACGTCCTAGATGTCCCATATGTCCCTAATGTCCCAGTCGTCGTAAATGTCCCATATGTCCTTAACGTACCAGCCGTCGCAGATGTCCCATATGTCCCATATGTCCCATATGTCTCTAATGTTGCAGGCGTCCCAGATGTCCCATATGTCGCATATGTCCCTAATGTCCCAGGCGTAACAGATGTCCCATATGTCCCTATCGTCCCAGGCCTCCTAAATGTCCCATATGTCCTTAACGTCCCAGACGTCCCAGACGTCCTAGATGTCCCATATGTCCCTAACGTCCCAGGCGTCCCAGATGTCCCATATGTCCCATATGTCCCAGGCGTCCCAGATGTCCCATATGTCCCATATGTTCCTATCGTCCCAGGCCTCCTAAATGTCCCATATGTCCTTAACGTCCCAGACGTCCCAGACGTCCTAGATGTCCCATATGTCCTTAACGTCCCAGACGTCCTAGATGTCCTATATGTCCCTAACGTCCCAGGCGTCCCAGATGTCCCATATGACCCATATGGCCCTAATGTCCCAGACGTCTTAGATGTCCCATATGTCCTTACCGTCCCAGACGTCCCAGATGTCCCACATGTTCCTAACGTTTCAGACGTTCCAGATGTCCCATATGTCGCATATGTCCCTAATGTCGCAGGCGTCCTAGATGTTCCATATGTCCCTAACGTCCCAGACGTCGTAAATGTCCTATTGTCCCTAACGTCCCAGACGTCCCAGATGTCCCGTATGTTTCTAACTTTCCAGACGTCCCAGACGTTCTAGATGTCTCATATGTCCCTAACGTCCCAGACGTCCTAAATGTCCTATTGTCCCTAACGTCCCAGACGTTCTAGATGTCTCATATGTCCCTAACGTCCCAGACGTCCTAAATGTCCTATTGTCCCTAACGTCCCAGACGTCCCAGATGTCTCATATGTTCCTAACGTCCCAGACGTCCCAGATGTCCCATACGTCCCTAGCGTCCCAGACGTCCTAGATGCCCCATATGTGCTTAACGTCCCAGACGTCCCAGATGTCCCATATGTCCCTAACGTCCTAGACGTCATAGATGTCCCATATGTCCCATATGTCCCTAATGTCCCAGGCGTCCTAAATGTTTCATATGTCCTTAACGTCTCAGACGTCCTAGATGTCCCATATGTCCTTAACGTCCCAGACGTCCTAGGCGTCCCGTATGTCCCTAACGTCCCAGACGTCCTAGATGTCCTATATGTCCCTAACGTCCCAGTAGTCCCAGACGTCCCAGATGTCCCATATGTCCCATATGTTCCTAATGTCCCAGGCGTCCTAAATGTTCCATATGTCCTTATCGTACCAGACGTCCCAGACGTCCTAGATATCCTATATGTCCTTAACGTCCCAGACGTCCTAGGCGTCCCGTATGTCCCTAACGTCCCAGACGTCCTAGATGTCCTATATGTCCCTAACGTCCCAGACGTCCCAGACGTCCTAGATGTCCCATATGTCCCTAACGTCCCAGACGTCCCAGATGTCCCATATGTCCTTAACGTCCCAGACGTCCTAAATGACCCATATGTCCCTAACGTCCCAGACGTCCCAGCTGTCCCGTATGTCCTTAACGTCCCAGACGTCCCAGACGTCCTAGATGTCCCATATGTCCCTAATGTCCCAGTCGTCGTAAATGTCCCATATGTCCTTAACGTCCCAGACGTCCCAGACGTCCTAGATGTCCCATATGTCCTTAACGTACCAGCCGTCGCAGATGTCCCATATGTCCCATATGTCCCATATGTCTCTAATGTTGCAGGCGTCCCAGATGTCCCATATGTCGCATATGTCCCTAATGTCCCAGGCGTAACAGATGTCCCATATGTCCCTATCGTCCCAGGCCTCCTAAATGTCCCATATGTCCTTAACGTCCCAGACGTCCCAGACGTCCTAGATGTCCCATATGTCCTTAACGTACCAGACGTCGCAGATGTCCCATATGTCCCATATGTCTCTAATGTTGCAGGCGTCCTAAATGTCCCATAGGTCCCATATGTCCCTAATGTCCCAGGCGTCCTAAATGTCCCATATGTCCTTAACGTCCCAGACGTCCCAGACGTCCCAGATGTCCCATATGTCCCATATGTCCCTAATGTCCCAGGAGTCCTAAATGTCCCATATGTCCTTAACGTCTCAGACGTCCCAGACGTCCTAGATGTCCCATATGTCCTTAACGTCCCAGACGTCCCAAATGTCCTATATGTCCTTAACGTCCCAGACGTCCCAGATGTCCCATATGTCCTATATGTCCCTAATGTCCCAGGCGTTCCAGATGTCCCATATGTCCCATATGTCCCTAATGTCCCAGGCGTCCTAAATGTCCCATATGTCCTTAACGTCCCAGACGTCCCAGACGTCCTAGATGTCCCATATGTCCTTAACGTCCCAGACGTCCCAAATGTCCCATATGTTCCATATGTCCCTATTGTCCCAGGCGTCCCAGATGTCCCACATGTCCTTAACGTCCCAGACGTCCCAGATGTCCTAGATGTCCCATATGTCCTTAACGTCCCAGACGTCCCAAATGTCCCATATGTTCCATATGTCCCTATTGTCCCAGGCGTCCCAGATGTCCCACATGTCCTTAACGTCCCAGACGTCCCAGATGTCCCATATGTTCCATATGTCCCTATTGTCCCAGGCGTCCCAGATGTCCCACATGTCCTTAATGTCCCAGGCGTTCCAGATGTCCCATATGTCCCATATGTCCCTAATGTCCCAGGCGTCCTAAATGTCCCATATGACCTTAACGTCCCAGACGTCCCAGACGTCCTAGATGTCCTATATGTCCTTAACGTCCCAGACGTCCCAGATGTCCCATATGTCCTATATGTCCCTAATGTCCCAGGCGTTCCAGATGTCCCATATGTCCAATATGTCCCTAATGTCCCAGGCGTCCTAAATCTTCCATGTCCTTAACGTCCCAGACGTCCCAGACGTCCTAGAAGACCCATATGTCCTTAACGTCCTAGACGTCCCAAATGTCCCATATGTCCCATATGTCCCTATTGTCCCAGGCGTCCCAGATGTCCCATATGTCCCATATGTCCCTAATACCCCAGGCGTCCTAAATGTCCCATATGTCCTTAACGTCCCAGACTTTCCAGACGTCCCATATGTCACTAACGTCCCAGACGGCCCAGATGTCCCATATGTCGCATATGTCCCTAATGTCCCAGGCGTCCTAGATGTTCCATATGTCCCTAACGTCCCAGACGTCCTAAATGTCCCATATGTCCCTAACGTCCCAGACGTCCCAGCTATACCGTATGTCCCTAACGTCCGGGACGTCCTAAATGTCCTATATGTCCCTAACGTCCCAGACGCACCAGACGTCCCAGATGACCCAAATGTCCCATATGTTTCTAATGTCCCAGGCGTCCCAGATGTCCCATATGTCCGATATGTCCCTAATGCTCCAGGCGTCCTTAATGTCCCATATATCCTTAACGTCCCAGACGCACCAGACGTCCCAGATGACCCAAATGTTCCAGGTGTCCCTAATGTGACAGGCGTCCTAAATGTCACATATGTCCTTAACGTCCCAGACGTCCCAGACGTCCTAGATGTCCCATATGTCCTTAACGTCCCAGACGTCCCAGATGTCCCATATGTCCCTAATGTCTCAGGCGTCCTAGATGTTCCATATGTCCCTAACGTCCCAGACATCCTAAATATCTCTTATGTCCCTAACGTCCCAGACGTCCCAGCTGTCCCCTATGTCCCTAACGTCTCAGACGTCCCAGACGTCCTACATGTCCCGTATGTCCCTAACGTCCCAGACGTCCCAGATGTCTTACATGTTCCTAACGTCCCAGACGTTCCAGATGTACCATATGTCCCTAACGTCCCAGACGTCCCAGATGTCCCATATGTCCCATACGTCCCTAATGTCCCATAGGTCCCATATGTCCCTAATGTCCCAGGCGTCATAAATGTCCCATATGTCCTTAACGTCCCAGACGTCCCAGACGTCCTAGATGTCCCATATGTCTTTAACGTCCCAGACGTCCCAGATGTCCCATATGTCTCTAACGTCCCAGTCGTCCCAGATGTCCCATATGTCCCATATGTCCCTAATGTCCCAGGCGTCCTATTAGTCCCATAGGTCACATATGTCCCTAATGTCCCAGGCGTCCTAAATGTCCCATATGTCCTTAACGTCCCAGACGTCCCAGACGTCCCAGATGTCCCATATGTTCCATATGTCCCTAATGTCCCAGGAGTCCTAAATGTCCCATATGTCCTTAACGTCTCAGACGTCCCAGACGTCCTAGATGTCCCATATGTCCTTAACGTCCCAGACGTCCCAAATGTCCTATATGTCCTTAACGTCCCAAACGTCCCAGATGTCCCATATGTCCTATATGTCCCAAATGTCCCAGGCGTTCCAGATGTCCCATATGTCCCATATGTCCCTAATGTCCCAGGCGTCCTAAATGTCCCATATGTCCTTAACGTCCCAGACGTCCCAAACGTCCTAGATGTCCCATATGTCCTTAACGTCCCAGACGTCCCAAATGTCCCATATGTTCCATATGTCCCTATTGTCCCAGGCGTCCCAGATGTCCCATATGTCCCTAACGTCCCAGACGTCCTAAATGTCCCATATGTCCTTAACGTCCCAGACGTCCCAGACGTCCTAGATGTCCCATATGTCCCTAACGTCCCAGACGTCCCAAATGTCCCATATGTCCCATATGTCCCTAATGTCCTAGGCGTCCTAGATGTCCCATATGTCCCATTAGTCCCTAATGTCCCAGGCGTTTTGAATGTCCCATATGTCCTTAACGTCCCAGACGTCCCAGACATCCTAGATGTCCCATATGTCCTTAACGTCCCAGACGTCCCAAATGTCCCATATGTTCCATATGTCCCTATTGTCCCAGGCGTCCCAGATGTCTCATATGCCCCTAACGTCCCAGACGTCCTAAATGTCCCATATGTCCTTAACGTCGCAGACGTCCCAGACGTCCTAGATGTCCCATATGTCCCTAACGTCCCAGACGTCCCAAATGTCCCATATGTCCCATATGTCACTAATGTCCCAGGCGTCCCAGATGTCCCATATGTCCCATTAGTCCCTAATGTCCCAGGCGTCTTGAATGTCCCATATGTCCTTAACGTCCCAGACGTCCCAGACGTCCTAGATGTCCCATATGTCCTTAACGTCCCACACGTCCCAGATGTCCCATATGTCCCATGTGTCCCTAATGTCCCAGGCGTCCTAAATGTCACAAATGTCTTTAACGTCCCAGACGTCCCAGACGTCCTAGATGTTCCATATGTCCTTAACGTCCCAGACGTCCCAGATGTCCCATATGTCCCATATGTCCCATATGTCCCTAATGTCTCAGGCGTTCTAGATGTTCCATATGTCCCTAACGTCCCAGACATCCTAAATATCTCATATGTCCCTAACGTCCCAGACGTCCCAGCTGTCCCCTATGTCCCTAACGTCTCAGACGTCCCAGACGTCCTAGATGTCCCATATGTCCCTAACGTCCCAGACGTCCCAGATGTCTTACAAGTTCCTAACGTCCCAGACGTTCCAGATGTACCATATGTCCCTAACGTCCCAGACGTCCCAGATGTCCCATATGTCCCATACGTCCCTAATGTCCCATAGGTTCCATATGTCCCTAATGTCCCAGGCGTCCTAAATGTCCCATATGTCCTTAACGTCCCAGACGTCCCAGACGTCCTAGATGTCCCATATGTCTTTAACGTCCCAGACGTTCCAGATGTCCCATATGTCCTTAACGTCCCAGACGTCTCAGATGTCCCATATGTCCCTAACTTCTCAAACGTCCCAGATGTCCCATATGTCCTATATGTCCCTAATGTTCCAGGAGTCCCAGATGTCCCATATGGCCCATATGTCCCTAATGTCCCAGGCGTCTTAAATGTCCCATATGTCCTAACGTCCCAGACGTCCCAGACGTCCTAGATGTCGCATATGTCCATAACGTCCCAGACGTCCCAGATGTCCCATATGTCCCATGTGTCCCTAATGTCCCAGGCGTCCTAAACGTCCCATATGTCCTTAAAGTCCCAGACGTCCCAGACGTCCTAGATGTCCCATATGTTCTTAGCGTCCCAGACGTCCCAGATGTCCCATATGTCCCTAACGTCCCAGACGTCCCAGATGTTCCATATGTTTCATATGTCCCTAATGTCCCAGGCGTCCCAGATGTCCCATATGTCCCATATGTCCCTAATCTCCCAGGCGTCCTAAATGTCCCATATGTCCTTAACGTCCCAGACGTCCCAGACGTCCTAGATGTCGCAAATGTCCTTAACGTCCCAGACGTCCCAGATGTCCCATATGTCCCTAACGTCCCGAACGTCCCAGATGTCCCATATGTCCCATATGTCCCAAATGTCCTAAGCGTCCCAGATGTCCCATATGTCCCTAACGTCCCAGACGTCGTAGATGTCCCATATGTCCCTAACGTCCCAGACGTCCTAAATGTCATACCCTAACTTCCCAGACGTCCCAGACGTCCCAGATGTCCCATATGTCCTTAACGTCCCAGACGTCCCAGAAGTCCTAGATGACCCATACGTCCTTAGCGTCCCAGACGTCCCAGATGTCCCATATGTCTCTAACGTCCCAGACTTCCCAGATGTCCCATATGTCCCATATGTCCCTAATGTCCCAGGCGTCCCAGTTGTCCCATATGTCCCATATGTCCCTAATGTCCCAGGCGTCCTAAATGTCCCATATGTCCTTAACGTCCCAGACGTACCAGACGTCCTAGATGTCCCATTTTTCCTTAACGTCCCAGACGTCCCAGATGTCCCATATGTCCCTAACGTCCCAGACGTCTTAGATGTACCATATGTCCCTAACGTTCCACACGTCCTAGATGTCCCATATGTCCTTAACGTCCCAGATGTCCCATATGTCCCTAACGTCCCAGACGTCCCAGATGTCCCATATGTCCCTAAAGTCTCAGGCGTCCCAGATGTCCCATATGTTCTATATGTCCCTAATGTCCTAGGCGTCTTAAATGTCCCATATGTCTTAACGTCCCAGACGTCCCAGACGTCCTAGATGTCGCATATGTCCTTAACGTCCCAGACGTCCCAGATGTCCCATATGTCCCATGTGTCCCTAATGTCCCAGGCGTCCTAAACGTCCCATATGTCCTTAAAGTCCCAGACGTCCCAGACGTCCTAGATGTCCCATATGTTCGTAGCGTCCCAGACGTCCCAGATGTCCCATATGTCCCTAACGTCCCAGACGTCCCAGATGTTCCATATGTTCCATATGTCCCTAATGTCCCAGGCGTCCCAGATGTCCCATATGTCCCATATGTCCCTAATCTCCCAGGCGTCCTAAATGTCCCAATTGTCCTTAACGTCCCAGACGTCCCAGACGTCCTAGATGTCCCATATATGCTTAACGTCCCAGACGTCCCAGATGTCCCGTATGTCTCTAACGTCCCAGACGTCCCAGATGTCCCATATGTCCTATATGTCCCTAATGTTTAAGACGTCCCAGATGTCCCATATGTCCCATATGACCCTAATGTCCCAGGCGTCCTAAATGTCCCATATGTCCTTAACGTCCCAGACGTCCCAGACGTCCTAAATGTCCCATATTTCCTTAACGTCCCAGACGTCCCAGATGTCCCATATGTCCCATATGTCCTTAATGTCCTAGGCGTCCTAGATGTTCCATATGTCCCTAACGTTCCTGACGTCCCAGCTGTCCAGTATGTCCCTAACGTCCCAGACGTACCAGACGTCCTAGATGTTCCATATGTCCCTAACGTCCCAGACGTCCTAAATGTCATACCCTAACGTCCCAGACGTCCCAGACGTCCCAGATGTCCCATATGTCTCAAATGTACCAGGCGTCCCAGATGTCCCATATGTCCCATATGTCCCTAATGTCCCAGGCGTCTCAGATGTCCCATATGTCCCATATGTCCCTAATGTTCCAGGCGTCCTAAATGTCCCATATGTCCTTAACGTCCCAGACGTCCCAGACGTCCTAAATGTCCCATATGTCCTTAATGTCCTAGGCGTCCTAGATGTTCCATATGTCCCTAACGTCCCAGACGTCCTAATTCTCCCATATGTCCCTAACGTTCCAGATGTCCCAGCTGTCCAGTATGTCCCTAACGTCCCAGACATCCCAGACGTCCTAGATGTCCCATATGTCCCTAAAGTCCCAGACGTCCTAAATGTCCTACCCTAACGTCCCAGACGTCCCAGACGTCCCAGATGTCCCATATGTCCCAAATGTCCCAGGCGTCCCAGATGTCCCATATGTCCCATATGTCCCTAATGTCCCAGGCGTCCTAAATGTCCCATATGTCCTTAACGTCCCAGACGTCCCAGACGTCCTAAATGTCCCATATGTCCTTAACGTCCCAGACGTCCCAGATGTCCCATATGTCCCATATGTCCCATATGTCCCATATGTCCTTAATGTCCTAGGCGTCCTAGATGTTCCATATGTCCCTAACGTCCCAGACGTCCTAATTGTACCATATGTCCCTAACGTTCCAGACGTCCCAGCTGTCCAGTATGTCCCTAACGTCCCAGACGTCGTAGATGTCCCATGTCCCTAACGTCCCAGACGTCCTAAATGTCCCATATGTCCCTAACGTCCCAGACGTCCCAGCTGTTCCCTATGTCCCTAACGTCTTAGACGTCCCAGACGTCCTAGATGTCCCATATGTCCCGAACGTCCCAGACGTCCCGGATGTCCCGTATGTCCCTAACGTCTCAGACGTCGCAGATGTCCTAGATGTCCCATATGTCCCTAACGTCCCAGACGTCCCTGATGTCCCATATGTTCTTAACGTCCCAGACGTCCCAGATGTCCCATATGTCCCTAACGTCCAAGTCGTCCCAGATGTACCATTTGTCCCATACGTCCCTAATGTCCCAGGCGTCCTATATGACCCATAGGTCCCATATGTACCTAATGTTCCAGGCGTCCTAAATGTCCCATATGTCCTTAACTTCCCAGACGTCCCAGACGTCCCAGATGTCCCATATGTCCAATATGTCCCTAATGTCCCAGGCGTCCTAAATGTCCCATATGTCCTTAACGCCCCAGACGTCCCAGACGTCCTAGATGTCACATATGTGCTTAACGTCCCAGACGTCCCAGATGTCCCGTATGTCCCTAACGTCCCAGACGTCCCAGATGTCCCATATGTCCTATATGTCCCTAATGTTCAAGGCGTCCCAGATGTCCCATATGTCCCATATGTCCCTAATGTCCCAGGCGTCCTAAATGTCCGATATGTCCTTAACGTCCCAGACGTCCCAGACGTCCTAAATGTCCCATATGTCGTTAACGTCCCAGACGTCCCAGATGTCCCATATGTCCCATATGTCCTTAATGTCCTAGGCGTCCTAGATGTTCCATATGTCCCTAACGTCCCAGACGTCCTAATTGTCCCATATGTCCCTAACGTTCCAGACGTCCCAGCTGTCCAGTATGTCCCTAACGTCCCAGACGTACCAGACAGCCTAGATGTTCCATATGTCCCTAACGTCCCAGACGTCCTAAATGTCATACCCTAACGTCCCAGACGTCCCAGACGTCCCAGATGTCCCATATGTCCCAAATGTACCAGACGTCCCAGATGTCCCATATGTCCCATATGTCCCTAATGTCCCAGGCGTCTCAGATATCCCATATGTCTCATATGTCCCTAATGTCCCAGGCGTCCTAAATGTCCCATATGTCCTTAACGTTACAGACGTCCCAGACGTCCTAAATGTCCCATATGTCCTTAATGTCCTAGGCGTCCTGGATGTTCCATATGTCCCTAACGTCCCAGACGTCCTAATTGTCCCATATGTCCTTAACGTTCCAGACGTCCCAGCTGTCCAGTATGTCCCTAACGTCGCAGACATCCCAGACGTCCTAGATGTCCCATATGTCCCTAACGTCCCAGACGTCCTAAACGTCATACCCTAACGTCCCAGACGTCCCAGACGTCCCAGATGTCCCATATGTCGAAAATGTCCCAGGCGTCCCAAATGCCCCATATGTCCCATATGTCGCTAATGTCCCAGGCGTCCTAAATGTCCCATATGTCCTTAACGTCCCAGACGTCCCAGACGTCCTAAATGTCCCATATGCCCTTAACGTCCCAGACGTCCCAGATGTCCCATATGTCCCATATGGCCTTAATGTCCTAGGCGTCGTTCCATATGTCTCTAACGTCCCAGACGTCCTAACTGTCCCATATGTCCCTAACGTTCCAGACGTCCCAACTGTCCAGTATGTCCCTAACGTCCCAGACGGCGTAGCTGTCCCATATGTCCCTAACGTCCCAGACGTCCTAAATGTTATACCCTAACGTCCCAGGCGTACCAGACGTCCCAGATGTCCCATATGTCCTTAACGTCCCAGAAGTCCCAGAAGTCCTAGATGTCCCATATGTCCTTAGCGTCCCAGACGTCCCAGATGTCCCATATGTCTCTAACGTCCCAGCCTTCCCAGATTTCCCATATGTCCCATATGTCCCTAATGTCCCAGGCGTCCCAGATGTCCCATATGTCCCATATGTCCCTAATGTCCCAGGCGTCCTAAATGTCCCATATGTCCTTAACGTCCCAGACGTCCCAGACGTCCTAGATGTCCCATTTTTCCTTAACGTCCCAGACGTCATAGATGTCCCATATGTCCCTAACGTCCCAGACGTCTTAGATGTACCATATGTTCCTAACGTTTCAGACGTCCTAGATGTCCCATATGTCTTTAACGTCCCAGATGTCCCATATGTCCCTAATGTCTCAGGCGTCCCAGATGTCCCATATGTTCTATATGTCCCTAATGTCCTAGGCGTCTTAAATGTCCCATATGTCCTAACGTCCCAGACGTCCCAGACGTCCTAGATGTCGCATATGTCCTTAACGTCCCAGACGTCCCAGATGTCCCATATGTCCCATGTGTCCGTAATGTCCCAGGCGTCCTAAATGTCCCATATGTCCTTAAAGTCCCAGACGTCCCAGACGTCCTAAATGTCCCATATGTTCTTAGCGTCCCAGACGTCCCAGATGTCCCATATGTCCCTAACGTCCCAGACGTCCCAGATGTTCCATATGTTCCATATGTCCCTAATGTCCCAGGCGTCCCAGATGTCCCATATGTCCCATATGTCCCTAATGTCCCAGGCGTCCTAAATGTCCCATATGTCCTTAACGTCCCAGACGTCCCAGACGTCCTAGATGTCCCATTTTTCCTTAACGTCCCAGACGTCCCAGATGTCCCAAATGTCCTTAACGTCCCAGACGTCCCAGATGTCCCATATGTCCCTAACGTCGAACGTCCAAGATATCCCATATGTCCCATATGTCCCAAATGTCCGAGGCGTCCCAGATGTCCCATATGTTCCACATGTCCCTAATCTCCCAGGCGTCCTAAATGTCTATATGTCCTTAACGTCCCAGACGCCCCAGACGTCCTAGATGTCCCATATATCCTTAACGTCCCAGACGTCCCAGATGTCCCATATGTCCTTAAAGTCCCAGACGTCCCAGATGTCCCATATGTCCCATATGTCCCATATGTCCCTAATGTCTCAGGCGTCCTAGCCGTTCCATATGTCCCTAACGTCCCAGACGTCCTAAATGTCCCATATGTCCCTAACGTCTTAGACGTCACAGCTGTCCCCTATGTCCCTAACGTCTCAGACGTCACAGACGTCTTAGATGTCCCATATGTCTCAAACGTCCCAGACGTCCCAGATGTCCTGTTTTCCCTAACGTCTCAGACGTCCCAGATGTCTTAGATGTCCCATATGTGCCTAACGTCCCAGACGTCCCAGATGTCCCATATGTCTCTAACGTCCCAGTCGTCCCAGATGTCCCATATGTTCCATATGTCCCTAATGTCCCAGGCGTCCTATATGTCCCATAGGTCCCATATGTCCCTAATGTCCCAGGCGTCCTAAATGTCCCATATGTCCTTAACGTCCCAGACGTCCCAGACGTCCCAGATGTCCCATATGTCCCATATGTCTCTAATGTCCCAGGAGTCCTAAATGTCCCATATGTCCTTAACGTCTCAGACGTCCCAGACGTCCTAGATGTCCCATATGTCCTTAACGTCCCAGACGTCCCAGATGTCCTATATGTCCTTAACGTCCCAGACGTCTCAGATGTCCCATATGTCCTATATGTCCCTAATGTCCCAGGTGTTCCAGATGTTCCATATGTCCAATATGTCCCTAATGTCCCAGGCGTCCTAAATCTCTCATATGTCCTTAACGTTTCAGACGTCCCAGACGTCCTAGATGTCCCATATGTCCTTAACGTCCCAGACGTCCCAAATGTCCCATATGTCCCTATTGTCCCAGGCGTCCCAGATGTCCCATATGTCCCACATGTCCCTAATGCCCCAGGCGTCCTAAATGTCCCATATGTCCTTAACATCCCAGACGTCCCAGACGTCCCATATGTCACTAACGTCCCAGACGGCCCAGATGTCCCATATGTCCCATATGTTCCTAATGTCGCAGGCGTCCTAGATGTTCCATATGTCCCTAACGTCCCAGACGTCCTAAATGTCCCATATGTCTCTAACGTCCCAGACGTCCCAGCTATACCGTATGTCCCTAACGTCCGGGACGTCCTAAATGTCCTATATGTCCCTAACGTCCCAGACGCACCAGACGTCCCAGATGACCCAAATGTCCCATATGTTTCTAATGTCCCAGGCGTCCCAGATGTCCCATATGTCCGATATGTCCCTAATGTTCCAGGCGTCCTTAATGTCCCTTATATCTTTAACGTCCCAGACGTCCCAGACGTCCTAGACGTGTCATATGCCCTTAACGTCCCAGACGTCACAAAAATCCCATGTCCCTAACGCTCCAGACGTCCCAAATGTCCCATATCTCCCATATGTCCCTAACGTCCCAGACGTCCCAGCTGTCCCGTATGTCCTTAAAGTCTCAGACGTCCCAGACGTCCTAGATGTCCCATATGTCCCTAACGTCCCAGACGTCCCAAATGGCCCATATGTCCCATATGTCCCTAATGTCCCAGGCGTCCCAGATGTCCCATATGTCCCATTAGTCCCTAATTTCCCAGGCGTCTTGAATGTCCCATATGTCCTTAACGTCCCAGACGTCCCAGACGTCTTAGATGTCTCATATGTCCTTAACGTTCCACACGTCCCAGATGTCCCATATGTCCCATGTGTCCCTAATGTCCCAGGCGTCCTAAATGTCACATATGTCCTTAACGTCCCAGACGTCCCAGACGTCCTAGATGTTCCATATGTCCTTAACGTCCCAGACGTCCCAGATGTCCCATATGTCCCATATGTCCCTAATGTCTCAGGCGTCCTAGACGTTCCATATGTCCCTAACGTCCCAGACATCCTAAGTATCTCATATGTCCCTAACGTCCCAGACGTCCCAGCTGTCCCCTATGTCCCTAACGTCTCAGACGTCCCAGACGTCCTAGATGTCCCATATGTCCCTAACGTCCCAGACTTCCCAGATGTCTTACATGTTCCTAACGTCCCAGACGTTTCAGATGTACCATATGTCCCTAACGTCCCAGACGTCCCAGATGTCCCATATGTCCCATACGTCCCTAATGTCCCATAGGTTCCATATGTCCCTAATGTCCCAGGCGTCCTAAATGTCCCATATGTCCTTAACGTCCCACACGTCCCAGACGTCCTAGATGTCCCATATGTCTTTAACGTCTCAGACGTTCCAGATGTCCCATATGTCCTTAACGTCCCAGACGTCTCAGATGTCCCATATGTCCCTAACTTCCCAAACGTCCCAGATGTCCCATATGTCCTATATGTCCCTAATGTCCCAGGAGACCCAGATGTCCCATATGGCCCATATGTCCCTAATGTCCCAGGCGTCCTAAATGTCCAATATGTCCATATCGTCCCAGACGTCCCAGACGTCCCAGATGTCCCATATGTCCCTAACGTCCCAGACGTCCCAGATGTCCCATATGTCCCATATTTTCTTAATGTCCCAGGCGTCCTAGATGTTCCATGTGTCCCTAACGTCCCAGACGTCCTAAATGTCCTATATGTTCCTAACGTCCCAGACGTCCCAGCTGTCCCGTATGTCTCTAACGTCGCAGACGTCCCAGACGTCCTAGATGTCTCATATGTCCCTAACGTCCCAGACGTCTTAGATGCCCTATATGTCCCTAACGTCCCAGACGTCCCAGACGTCCGAGATGTTCCATATGTCCCATATGTCCCTAATGTCCCAGGCATCCTAGATGCTTCGTATGTCCCTAACGTCCCAGACGTCCTAAATGTCCCATATGTCCCTAACGTCCCAGACGTCCCAGCTGTCCCGTATGTCCCTAACGTCCCAGACGTCCCAGATGTCCCATACGTCCCATGTGTCCCTAATGTCCCAGGCGTCATAAATGTCCCATATGTCCTTAACGTCCCACACGTCCCAGACGTCCTACATGTCACATATGTCCTTAACGTCCCAGACGCCCCAGCTGTCCCATATGCCCCTAACGTCCCAGACGTCCTAAATGTCCCATATGTCCCATATGTCCCAAATATCCGAAGCATCCCAGATGTTCCATATGTCCCATATGTCTCTAATGTCTCAGGCGTCTTAAATGTTCCATATGTCCTTAACGTCCCAGACGTCCCAGACGTCCTAGATGTCCCATATGTCCTTAACGTCCCAGACGTCTCAGATGTCCCATATGTCCCTAATGTCTCAGACGTCCTAGATGTTCCATATGTCCCTAACGTCCTAGACGTCCTAAATGTCCCATATGTCCTTAACGACCCAGATCTCCCATATGTCCCTAACGTCCCAGACGTCCCAGATGTCCCATATGTTCTATATGTCCCTAATGTCCTAGGCGTCTTAAATGTCCCATATGTCCTAACGTCCCACACGTCCCAGACGTCCTAGATGTCGCTAATGTCCTTAACGTCCCAGACGTCCCAGATGTCCCATATGTCCCATGTGTCCCTAATGTCCCAGGCGTCCTAAATGTCCCATATGTCCTTAAAGTCCCAGACGTCCCAGATGTCCCATATGTCCCTAACGTCCCAGACGTCCCAGATGTTCCATATGTTCCATATGTCCCTAATGTCCCAGGCGTCCCAGATGTCCCATATGTCCCATATGTCCCTAATGTCCCAAGCATCCTAAATGTCCAATATGTCCTTAACGTCCCAGACTTCCCAGACGTCCTAGATGTCCCATTTTTCCTTAACGTCCCAGACGTCCCAAATGTCCCAAATGTCCTTAACGTCCCAGACGTCCCAGATGTCCCATATGTCCCTAACGTCCCGAACGTCCTAGATGTCCCATATGTCCCATATGTCCCAAATGTCCGAAGCGTCCCAGATGTCCCATATGTCCCACATGTCCCTAATGTCCCAGGCGTCCTAAATGTCCATATGTCCTTAACGTCCCAGACGCCCCAGACGTCCTAGATGTCCCATATATCCTTAACGTCCCAGACGTCCCAGATGCCCCATATGTCCTTAAAGTTCCTGACGTCCCAGATGTCCCATATGTCCCATATGTCCCATATGTCCCTAATGTCTCAGGCGTCCTAGACGTTCCATATGTCCCTAACGTCCCAGACGTCCTAAATGTCCCATATGTCCCTAACGTCTTAGACGTCCCAGCTGTCCCCTATGTCCCTAACGTCTCAGACGGCACAGACGTCCTAGATGTCCCATATGTCCCAAACGGCCCAGGCGTCCCAGATGTCCCATATGTCCGATATGTCCCTAATGTTCCAGGCGTCCTTAATGTCCCATATATCCTTAACGTCCCAGACGTCCCAGACGTCCTAGACTTGTCATATGCCCTTAACGTCCCAGACGTCACAAAAATCCCATGTCCCTAACGTCCCAGACATCCCAAATGTCCCATATGTCCCATATGTCCCTAACGTCCCAGACGTCCCAGCTGTCCCGTATGTCCTTAACGTGGCAGACGTCCCAGACGTCCTAGATGTCCCATTTGTCCCTAACGTCCCAGACGTCCCAAATGTCCCATATGTCCCATATGTCCCTAATGTCCCAGGCGTCCCAGATGTCCCATATGTCACATTAGTCCCTAATGTCCCAGGCGTCTTGAATGTCCCATATGTCCTTAACGTCCCAGACGTCCCAGACGTCCTAGATGTACCATATGTCCTTAACGTTCCACACGTCCCAGATGTCCCATATGTCCCAGGAGTCCTAAATTTCTCATATGTCCTTAACGTCCCAGACGTCCCAGACGTTCTAGATGTCCCATATGTCCTTAACGTCCCAGACGTCCCAGATGTCCCATATGTCCCTAACGTCCCAGACGTCCCAGATGTCCCATATGTCCCATATGTCCCTAATGTCCCAGGCGTCCAAGATGTCCCATATGTCCCTAATGTCCCTAATGTCCCAGGCGTCCTAAATGTCCCATATGTCCCATATGTCCCGAATGTCCCAGGAGTCCTAAATTTCTCATATGTCCTTAACGTCCCAGACGTCCCAGACGTCCTAGATGTCCCATATGTCCTTAACGTCCCAGACGTCCCAGATGTCCCATATGTCTCTAACGTCCCAGACGTCCCAGATGTCCCATATGTCCCTAATGTCCCAGGCGTCCTAAATGTCCCATATGTCCTTAACGTCCCAGACGTCCCAGACGTCCTAGATGTCCCTTATGTCCTTAACGTCCCAGACGTCCCAATTGTCCCATATATCCCAAATGTCCCAGGTGTCCTAAATGTCCCATATGTCCTTATCGTCCCACACGTCCCAGACGTCCCAGATGTCCCATATGTCCCTAACGTCCCAGACGTCTCAGATGTCCCATATGTCCCATATTTCCCTAATGTCCCAGGCGTTCCAGATGTCCCATATGTCCCATATGTCCCTAATGTCCCAGGCGTCCTAAATGTCCTATATGGCTTTATTCTCCCCCACGTCCCAGACGTCCCAGATGTCCCATATGTCCCTAACGTCCCAGACGTCTCAGATGTCCCATATGTCCAATATTTCCTTAATGTCCCAGGCGTCCTAGATGTTCCATACGTCCCTAACGTCCCAGACGTCCTAAATGTCCCATATGTTCTTAACGTCCCAGACGTCCTAGCTGTCCCGTATGTCTCTAACGTCCCAGACGTCCCAGACGTCCTAGATGTCCCATATGTCCCTAACGTCCCAGACGTCCTAGTTGTCCTATATGTCCCTAACGTCCCAGACGTCCCAGTCGTCCGAGATGTTCCATATGTCCCATATGTCCCTAATGTCCCAGGCATCCTAGATGTCCCATATGTCCCTAACGTCCCAGACGTCCTAAATGTCCCATATGTCCCTAACGTCCCAGACGTCCTAGATGTCCCATAAGTCCTTAACGTCCCAGACGTCCCAGATGTCCCATATGTCCCATGTGTCCCTAATGTCCCAGGCGTCATAAATGTCCCATATGTCCTTAACGTCCCAGACGTCCCAGACGTCCTAGATGTCGCATTTGTCCTTATCGTCCCAGACGTTCCAGATGTCCCATATGCCTCTAACGTCCCAGACGTCCCAGATGTCCCATATGTTCCATATGTCCCAAATGTCTGAGGCGTCCCAGATGTCCCATATGTCCTTAACGTCCGAGACGTCCCAGATGTCCCATATGCCCCTAACGTCCCAGACGTCCCAGATGTCCCAGATGTCCCATATGTCCCTAATGTCCCAGGCGTCCTAAATGTCCATATGTCCTTAACGTCCCAGACGCCCCAGACGTCCTAGATGTTCCATATGTCCTTAACGTCCCAGACGTCCCAGATGTCCCATATGTCCTTAAAGTCCCAGACGTCCCAGATGTCCCATATGTCCCATATGTCCCTAATGTCTCAGGCGTCCTAGATGTTCCATATGTCCCTAACGTCCCAGACGTCCCAGCTGTCCCCTATGTCCCTAACGTCTTAGACGTCCCAGACGTCGTAGATGTCCCATATGTCCCTAACGTCCCAGACGTCCCAGATGTCCCGTATGTCCCTAACGTCTCAGACGTCCCAGATGTCCTAGATGACCCATATGTCCCTAATGTCCCAGGCGTCCTATATGTCCCATAGGTCCCATATGTCCCTAATGTTCCAGAGGTCCTAAATGTCCCATTTGTCCTTAACGTCCCAGACGTCCCAGACGTCCCAGATGTCCCAGGTGTGCCATATGTTCCTAACGTCACAAACGTCCCAGATGTCCCATATGTCCCTAACGTCCCAGTCGTCCCAGATGTCCCATATGTCCCATATGTCCCAGGCGTCCTATATGTCCCATAGGTCCCATATGTCCCTAATGTTCCAGGCGTCCTAAATGTCCCATTTGTCCTTAACGTCCCAGACGTCCCAGACGTCTTAGATGTCCCATATGTCCTTAACGTGCCAGACGTCCCAGATGTCCCATATGTCCCTAACGTCCCAGACGTCCAAGATGTCCCATATGTCCTATATGTCCCTAATGTCCCAGACGTTCCAGATGTCCCATATGCCCCATATGTCCCTAATGTCCAAGGCGTCCTGAATGTCCTATATGTCTTTAACGTCCCAGACGTCCCAGATGTCCTAGATGTCCCATACGTCCTTAACGTCCCAGACGTCCTAGATGTCCCATATGTCCCTAACGTCCCAGACGTCCCAGATGTCCCATATGTCCCATATGTCCTTAATGTCCCAGGCGTCCTAGATGTTCCATATTTCATTAACGTCCCAGACGTTTTAATTGTCCCATATGTCCCTAACGTCCCAGCCGTCCCGGCTGCCCCGTATGTCCCTAACGTCCCAGACGTCCCAGACGTCCTAGATGTCCCATATGTCCCTAACATCCCAGACGTCCTAGATGTCCTATATGTCCCTAACGTCCCAGACGCCCCAGACCTTCCAGATGTCCCATATGTCCAAATGTCCCAGGCGTCATAGATGTTCCATATGTCCCATATGTCCCTAATGTCCCAGGCGTCCTAAATGTCCCATATGTCCTTAACGTCTCAGACGTCCCAGACGTCCTAGATGTCCCATTTGTCCTTAACGTCCCAGACGTCCCAGATGTTCCATAAGTCCCCTAACGTCCCAGACGTCCTAGATGTCCCATATGTCCCTAACGTCCCAGACGTTCCAGATGTCCCATATGTTTCATATGTCCTTAATGTCCCAGACGTCCCAAATGTCTAATATGTCTCTAACGTCCCAAACGTCCCAGATGTCCCATATGTCCCTAACGTCAAAGACGTCCTAGATGTCCCATATTTCCTTAACGTCCCAGACGTTCCAGATGTTCCATAAGTCCCTAACGTCCCAGACGTCCTAGATGTCCCATATGTCCCTAACGTCCCAGACGTTCCAGATGTCCCATATGTTTCATATGTCCTTAATGTCCCAGACGTCCCAAATGTCTAATATGTCTCTAACGTCCCAGACGTCCCAGATGTCCCATATGTTCCATATGTCCCTAATGTCTTAGGCGTCCCATATGTCCCAAATGTCCCATATGTCCCCTAATGTCCCAGGCGTCCTAAATGTCCCATATGTCCTTAACGTCCCAGACGTCCCAGACGTCCTAGATGTCCCATGTGTCCTTAACGTCCCAGACGTCCCAAATGTCTAATATGTCTCTAACGTCCCAAACGTCCCAGATGTCCCATATGTCCCTAACGTCAAAGACGTCCTAGATGTCCCATATTTCCTTAACGTCCCAGACGTTCCAGATGTCCCATATGTTCCTAACGTCCCAGACGTCCCAGATGTCCCATATGTTCCATATGTCCCTAATGTCTTAGGCGTCCCATATGTCCCAAATGTCCCATATGTCATTAATGTCCCAGGCGTCCTAAATGTCCCATATGTCCTTAACGTCCCAGACGTCCCAGACGTCCTAGATGTCCCATATGTTCCATATGTCCCTAATGTCTTAGGCGTCCCATATGTCCCAAATGTCCCATATGTCCATAATGTCCCAGGCGTCCTAAATGTCCCATATGTCCTTAACGTCCCAGACGTTCCAGATGTCCCATATGTTCCTAACGTCCCAGACGTCCCAGATGTCCCATATGTTTCATATGTCCCTAATGTCTTAGGCGTCCCATATGTCCCAAATGTCCCATATGTCCCAAATGTCCCATATGTCCCTAATGTCCCAGGCGTCCTAAATTTCCCATATGTCCTTAACGTCTCAGACGTCCCAAACGTCCTAGATGTCCCATATGTCCTTAGCGTCCCAGACGTCCCAGATGTCCCCTATGTACCTAACGTCCCAGACGTCCCAGATGTCCCAGATGTCCCATATGTCCCACATGTCCCTAATGTTCCAGGCGTCCTAAATGTCCCATATATCCTTAACGTCCCAGACGTCCCCAGACGTCCCAGATGTCCCATATGTCCCATATGTCCCTAATGTCCCAGGCGTCCTAAATGTCCCATATGTCCTTAACGTCTCAGACGTCCCAGACGTCCTAGATGTCCCATTTGTCCTTAACGTCCCAGACGTCCCAGATGTCCCATAAGTCCCTAACGTCCAGACGTCCTAGATGTCCCATATGTCCCTAACGTCCCAGACGTTCCAGATGTCCCATATGTTTCATATGTCTTTAATGTCCCAGGCGTCCCAGATGTCCCATATGTCCCATATGTCCCTAAAGTCCCAGACGTCCTAGATGTCCCATGTGTCCTTAACGTCCCAGACGTCCCAAATGTCCCATATGTCTCTAACGTCCCAAACGTCCCAGATGTCCCATATGTCCCTAACGTCAAAGACGTCCTAGATGTCCCATATTTCCTTAACGTCCCAGACGTTCCAGATGTCCCATATGTTCCTAACGTCTCAGACGTCCCAGATGTCCCATATGTTCTATATGTCCCTAATGTCTTAGGCGTCCCATATGTTCCAAATGTCCCATATGTCCCTAATGTCCCAGGCGTCCTAAATGTCCCATATGTCCTTAACGTCCCAGACGTCCCAGACGTCCTAGATGTCCCATATGTTCCATATGTCCCTAATGTCTTAGGCGTTACATATGTCCCAAATGTCCCATATGTCCCTAATGTCCCAGGCGTCCTAAATGTCCCATATGTCCTTAACGTCCCAGACGTTCCAGATGTCCCGTATGTTCCTAACGTCCCAGACGTCCCAGATGTCCCATATGTTCCATATGTCCCTAATGTCTTAGGCGTCCCATATGTCCCAAATGTCCCATATGTCCCAAATGTCCCATATGTCCCTAATGTCCCAGGCGTCCTAAATGTCCCATATGTCCTTAACGTTCCAGACGTCCCAAACGTCCTAGATGTCCCATATGTCCTTAGCGTCCCAGACGTCCCAGATGTCCCCTATGTCCCTAACGTCCCAGACGTCCCAGATGTCCCAGATGTCCCATATGTCCCACATGTCCCTAATGTCCCAGGCGTCCTATATGTCCCATAGGTCCCATATGTCCCTAATGTTCCAGGCGTCCTAAATGTCCCATTTGTCCTTAACGTCCCAGACGTCCCAGACGTCTTAGATGTCCCATATGTCCTTAACGTCCCAGACGTCCCAGATGTCCCAGGTTTGCCATATGTTCCTAACGTCACAAACGTCCCAGATGTCCCATATGTCCCTAACGTCCCAGTCGTCCCAGATGTCCCATATGTCCCATATGTCCCTAATGTCCCAGGCGTCCTATATGTCCCATAGGTCCCATATGTCCCTAATGTTCCAGGCGTCCTAAATGTCCCATTTGTCCTTAACGTCCCAGACGTCCCAGACGTCTTAGATGTCCCATATGTCCTTAACGTCCCAGACGTCCCAGATGTCCCATATGTCCCTAACGTCCCAGACGTCCAAGATGTCCCATATGTCCTATATGTCCCTAATGTCCCAGACGTTCCAGATGTCCCATGTGTCCCATATGTCCCTAATGTCCCAGGCGTCCTAAATGTCCTATATGTCTTTAACGTCCCAGACGTCCCAGATGTCCCCTATGTCCCTAACGTCCCAGACGTCCCAGATGTCCCAGATGTCCCATATGTCCCACATGTCCCTAATGTTCCAGGCGTCCTAAATGTCCCATATATCCTTAACGTCCCAGACGTCCCAGACGTCCTAGATGTCCCATATGTCCTTAACGTCCAAGACGTCCCATATGTCCTATATGTCCCTAATGTCCCAGGTGTCCCAGATGTCCCATATGTCCCATATGTCCCTAATGTCCCAGGCGTTATAAATGTCCGTTATGTCCTTAACGTTCCAGACGTCCCAGATGTCCCATTTGTCCTATATGTCCCTAATGTCCCAGGCGTCCCAGATGTCCCATATGTCCCATATGTCTCTAATGTCTCAGGCGTCCTAAATGTCCGTTATGTCCTTAACGTTCCAGACGTCCCAGATGTCCCATATGTCCTATATGTCCCCTAATGTCCCAGGCGTCCCAGATGTACCATATGTCCCATATGTCCCTAATGTTCCAGGCGTCCTAAATGTCCTATATGTCCTTAACGTCCCAGACGTCCCAGATGTCCCATTTGTCCCTAACGTCCCAGACGTCCCAGATGTCCCATATGTCCCATATGTCCATAATGTCCCAGGCGTCCTAGATGTTCCATATGTCATTAACGTCCCAGACGTCCCAGATGTCCCATATGTCCCTAACGTCCCAGACATCCCAGCTGTCCCGTATGTCCCTAACGTCCCAGACGTCCCAGACGTCCTAGATGTCCCATATGTCCCTAACGTCCCAGACGTCCCAGATGTCCCATATGTCCCTAACGTCCCAGACGTCCCAGATGTCCCATATGTCCCTAACGTCCCAGACATCCCAGCTGTCCCGTATGTCCCTAACGTCCCAGACGTCCCAGACGTCCCAAATGTCCCATATGTCCCTAATGTCCCAGGCGTGCCAGATAGCCCATATGTCCCATAAGTCCCTAATGTCACAGGCGTCTTAAATGCCTCATATGTTCTTAACGTCCCAGACGTCCCAGGCGTCCTAGATGTCCCATATGTCCTTAACGTCCCAGACGTCCCAGATGTCCCATATGTCCCTAACGTCGCAGACGTCTCAGATGTCCCATATGTACCATATGTCCCTAATGTTTTGGCGTCCTAGATGTTCCATATGTCCCGTACGTGCCAGACGTCCTAAATGTCCCATATGTCCCTAACGTCCCAGACGTCCCAGCTGTCCCGTATGTCCCTAACGCGTCAGACGTACCAGACGACCTAGATGTCCCATATGTCCCTAACGTCCCAGACGTCCTAGATGTCCCATATGTCCTTAACGTCCCAGACGTCCCGGATGTCCCATATGTCCCTAACGTCCCAGACGTCCCAGATGTCTCATATGTCCCATATGTCAATAATGGCCCAGGCGTCCTAGATGTTCCATATGTCCCTACCGTCCCAGACGTCCCAGCTCTTCCGTATGTTCCAAACGTCCCAGCCGTCCCACACGTCCTAGATGCCCAAATGTCCCTAACGTCGCAGATGTCCTAGATGTCCTATATGTCCCTAACGTCCCAGACGTCCCAGACGTCCCAAATGTTCCATATGTCCCATATGTCCCTAATGTCCCAGGCGTGCCAGATAGCCCATATGTCTTATATGTCCCTAATGTCCCAAGCGTCTTAAATGCCCCATATGTTCTTAACGTCCCAGACGTCCCAGGCGTCCTAGATGTCCCATATGTCCTTAACGTCCCAGACGTCCCAGATGTCCCATATGTCCCTAACGTCCCAGACGGCCAAGATGTCCCATTAGTACCATATGTCCCTAATGTCTTGGCGTCCTAGAAGTTCCATATGTCCCGTACGTCCCAGACGTCCTAAATGTCCCATATGTCCTTAACGTCCCAGACGTCCCAGCTGTCCCGTATGTCCATAACGCGTCAGACGTACCAGACAACCTAGATGTCCCATATGTCCCTAACGTCCCAGACGTCCTAAACGTCCTAGATGTCGTACATGTCCCTAACGTCCCAGACGTCCCAGATGTCCCATATGTCCCTAGTGTCCCAGGCGTCCCAGATGTCCTATATGTCCCATATGTCTCTAACGTCCCAGGCGTCCTAAATGTCCCATATGTCCTTAACTGCCCAGACACCCCAGTCGTCCTAGATTTCCCATATGTCCCTAACGTCCCAGACGTACTAGACGTCCTAGATGTCGTATATGTCCCTAACGTCCCAAACGTCTCAGATGTCCCATATGTCCCTAATGTCCCAGGCGTCCCAGATCTCCTATATGTCCCATATGTCCCTAATGTCCCAGGCGTCCTAAATGTCCCATATGTCTCTAATGTCCCAGACGTCCCAGCTGTCCCGTATGCCCCTAACGCGTCAGACGTCCCAGACGTCCTAGATGTCCCATATGTCCCTAACGTCCCAGACGTCCTAGATGTCCTTATGTCTCTAACGTCCCAGACGTCCCAGACGTGCCAGATGTCCCATATGTCCCTAATATCCCAGGCGTCCCAGATGTCCTATATGTCCCATATGTCCCTAATGTCCCAGGCGTCCTAAATGTCTCATACGTCCTTAACGTCCCAGACATCCCAGACCTCCTAGATTTCCCATATGTCCTTAACGTCCCAGACGTCCCTGATGTCCCATATGTCCCTAACGTCCCAGACGTCCCAGATGTCCCATATGTCCCATATGTCTCTAATGTTGCAGGCGTCCTAAATGTCCCATATGTCCTTAACGTCCCAGACGTCCTAGATGTCCTATATGTCCCTAACGTCCCAGGCGTCCCAGATGTCCCATATGTCCCATATGTCCCTAATGTCCCAGGTGTCCCAGATGTCCCATATGTCCCTATTGTCCCAGGTGTCCTAAATGTCCCATATGTCCTTAACGTCCCAGACGTCCTAGACGTCCCAGACGTCCTAGATGTCAAATATGTCCTTAACGTTTCAGAAGTCCCAGATGTTCCATATGTCCCTAATGTCCCAGGCGTCCTAGATGTTTCATATTTCCCTAACGTCCCAGACGTCCTAAATGTCCCATATGTCGATAACGCCCCAGACGTCCTAGATGTCCTATATGTCCCTAACGTCCCAGACGTCCAAGACGCCCCAGATGTCCTATACGTTCTACATGTCCCTAATGTCCCAGGCGTCCTAGATGTCCCATATGACCCATATGGCCCTAATGTCCCAGACGTCTTAGATGTCCCATATGTCCTTACCGTCCCAGACGTCCCAGATGTCCCACATGTTCCTAACGTCTCAGACGTTCCAGATGTCCCATATGTCCCATATGTCCCTAATGTCCCAGGCGTCCTAGATGTTCCATATGTCCCTAACGTCCCAGACGTCGAAAATGTCTTATATGTCCCTAATGTCCCAGACGTCCCAGCTGTCCCGTATGTTTCTAACTTTCCAGACGTCCCAGACGTCCTAAATGTCCTATTGTCCCTAACGTCCCAGACGTCCCAGATGTCTCATATGTCCCTAACGTCCCAGACGTCCCAAATGTCCCATACGTCCCTAGCGTCCCAGACGTCCTAGATGCCCCATATGTGCTTAACGTCCCAGACGTCCCAGATGTCCCATATGTCCCTAACGTCCTAGACGTCATAGATGTCCCATATGTCCCATATGTCCCTACTGTCCCAGGCGTCCTAAATGTTCCATATGTCCTTAACGTCTCAGACGTCCTAGATGTCCCATATGTCCTTAACGTCCCAGACGTCCTAGGCGTCCCCTATGTCCCTAACGTCCCAGACGTCCTAGATGTCCTATATGTCCCTAACGTCCCAGACGTCCCAGACTTCCCAGATGTCCCATATGTCCCATATGTTCCTAATGTCCCAGGCGTCCTAAATGTTCCATATGTCCTTATCGTACCAGACGTCCCAGACGTCCTAGATATCCTATATGGTGTTAACGTCCCAGACGTCCCAGATGTCCCATATGTCCCTACCATCCCAGATGTCCTAGATGTCCCAGATGTCCCATATGTCTATAACGTCCCGGACGTCCCAGATGTCCCATATGTCCCATATGTCCCTAATGTCCCAGGCGTCCTAGATGTTCCATATTTCCCTAACGTCCCAGACGTCCTAAATGTCCCATATGTCGATAACGCTCCAGACATCCTAGATGTCCTATATGTCCCTAACGTCCCAGACGTCCAAGACGCCCCAGATGTCCGATACGTTCTACATGTCCCTCATGTCCCAGGCGTCCTAGATGTCCCATATGACCCATATGGCCCTAATGTCCCAGACGTCCTAGATGTCCCATATGTCCTTAACGTCCCAGACGTCCCAGATGTCCCACATGTTCCCAACGTCTCAGACGTCCCAGATGTCCCATATTTCCTTAATGTCCCAGGCGTCCTAGATGTCCCATATGACCCATATTTCCCTAACGTCCCAGACGTCCTAAATGTCCCATATGTCGATAACGCTCCAGACGTCCTAGATGTTCCATATGTCCCTAACGTCCCAGACGTCGTAAATGTCTTATATGTCCCTAATGTCCCAGACGTCCCAGCTGTCCCGTATGTTTCTAACTTTCCAGACGTCCCAGACGTTCTAGATGTCCCATATGTCCCTAACGTCCCAGACGTCCTAAATGTCCTATTGTCCCTAACGTCCCAGACGTCCCAGATGTCTCATATGTCCCTAACGTCCCAGACCTCCCAGATGTCCCATACGTTTCTAGCGTCCCAGACGTCCTAGATGCCCCATATGTGCTTAACGTCTCAGACGTCCCAGAGGTCCCATATGTCCCTAACGTCCTAGACGTCCCAGATGTCCCATATGTCCCATATGTCCCATATGTTCCTAATGTCCCAGGCGTCCCAGATGTCCCATATGTCCCATATGTCCCTAATGTCCCAGGCGTCCTAAATGTTCCATATGTCCTTATCGTACCAGCCGTCCCAGACGTCCTAGATATCCTATATGGTTTTAACGTCCCAGACGTCCCAGATGTCCCATATATCCCTACCGTCCCAGACGTCCTAGATGTCCCAGATGTCCCATATGTCCCTAACGTCCCAGACGTCCCAGATGTCCCATATGTCCCATATGTCCCTAATGTCCCAGGCGTCCTAAATTTCCCATATGTCCTTAACGTCTCAGACGTCCTAGATGTCCCATATGTCCTTAACGTCCCAGACGTCCTAGACGTCCCATATGTCCCTAACGTCCCAGACGTCCCAGATGTCCCATATGTCCCATATGTTCCTAATGTCCCAGGCATCCCAAATGTCCCATATGTCCCTAATGTCCCAGGCGTCCTAAATGGTCCATATGTCCTTATCGTACCAGACGTCCCAGACGTCCTAGATATCCCATATGCTCTTAACGTCCCAGACGTCCCAGATGTCCCATATGTCCCTAGCGTCCCAGACGTCTTAGATGTCCCGTATGTCCCATATGTCCCTGATGTCCCAGACGTCCCAGATGTCCCATATGTCCCTACCGTCCCAGACGTCCCAGCTGTCCCGTATGTCACTAACGTCTTAGACGTCCTAGATGTTCCATATGTCCTTAACGTTTCAGACGTCCCAGATGTCCCATATGTCCCTAACGTCCCAGACGACCCTGATGTCCCATATATCCCAAATGTCCCTAATGTCCCAGGCGTCCCAGATGTCCCATATGTCCCTAATGTCCCAGGCGTCCTAAATGTCCCATATGCCCTTAACGTCCCAGACGTCCTAGATGTCCCATATATCCTTAACGTCTCAGACTTCCCAGATGTTCCATATGTCCCATATGTCCCTAATGTCCCAGGCGTTCTAAATGTCCCATACGTCCTTAACGTCCCAGACGTCCCAGACGTCCTAGATGTCCCATATGTCCTTAACGTCCTAGACGTCCCAGATGTCCCATATGTCCTATATGTCCCTAACGTCCCAGACTTCCCAGATGTGCCGTATGTCCCTAACGTTCCAGACGTCGCAGATGTTCCATATGTCCTAACGTACTAGACGTCTTAGATTTCCCATATGTCCCTAACGTCCCTGACGTCCCAGATGCTCCATATGTCCCTAACGTCCCATACGTCCCAGGTGTTCCATATGTCCTATATGTCCCTGTTGTCTTAGGCGTCCCAGATGTCCATTTGTCCCTTATGTCTTAGGCGTCCCAGATGTCCCATATGTCCCTAATGTCCCAGGCGTCCTAAATATCCCAAATGTCTTTAACGTCCCAGACGTCCCAGACGTCCTAGATGTCCCACATGTCCTTAACGTCCCAGACGTCCCAGATGTCCCATATGTCCCTAACGTCCCGGACGTCCCAAATGTCCCATATGTTCCATATGTCCCTAAAGTCCCAGGCGTCCTAGATGTTCCATATGTCCTTACCGTCCCAGACGTAGTAAATGTCCTATATATCCTTAACGTCCCAGACGTCCCAGCTGTCCCGTATGTCCCTAACGTCCCAGACGTCCCAGACGTCCTGGATGTCCCATATGTCCCTAAAGTTTCAGACGTCCTAGATGTTCTATATGTCCTTAACGTCCCAGACGTCCCAGATGTCTTATATGTCCCAGATGTTCCTTATGTCTTATATGTCCCATATGTCCCTAATGTCCCAGGCGTCCCAGATATCCCATATATCCCATATGTCTTTAATGTCCAAGGCGTAATAAATGTCCCATATGTCCTTAACGTCCCAGACGTCCCAGACGTCCTAGGTGTCATATATGTCCTTAACGTCCCAGACGTCCCAGATGTCCTATATCTCCCTAACGTCCCAGACGTCCCAGATGTCCCATATGTTCCATATGTCCCTAATGTCCCAGGCGTCTTAGATGTTCCATATGTCCCTAACGTCCCAGACGTCCTAAATGACCCATATGTCCCTAACGTCCCAGACGTCCCAGACGTCCTAGATGTCCCATATGTCCCTAACGTCCCAGACGTCCCAGATGTCCCATATGTCCTTAACGTCCCAGACGTCCTAAATGACCCATATGTCCCTAACGTCCCAGACGTCCCAGCTGTCCCGTATGTCCTTAACGTCCCAGACGTCCCAGACGTCCTAGATGTCCCATATGTCCCTAATGTCCCAGTCGTCGTAAATGTCCCATATGTCCTTAACGTCCCAGACGTCCCAGACGTCCTAGATGTCCCATATGTCCTTAACGTACCAGCCGTCGCAGATGTCCCATATGTCCCATATGTCCCATATGTCTCTAATGTTGCAGGCGTCCCAGATGTCCCCATATGTCGCATATGTTCCTAATGTCCCAGGCGTAACAGATGTCCCATATGTCCCTATCGTCCAGGCCTCCTAATGTCCCATATGTCCTTACGTCCCAGACGTCCCCAGACGTCCTAGATGTCCCATATGTCCTTAACGTACCAGAGGTCGCAGATGTCCCATATGTCCCATATGTCTCTAATGTTGCAGGCGTCCTAAATGTCCCATATGTCCTTAACGTCCCAGACGTCCCAGACGTCCTAGATGTCCCATATGTCCCTAATGTCCCAGTCGTCGTAAATGTCCCATATGTCCCTTAACGTACCAGCCGTCGCAGATGTCCCATATGTCCCATATGTCCCAATATGTCTCCAATGTTGCAGGCGTCCAGATGTCCCATATGTCGCATATGTCCCTAATGTCCCAGGCGTAACAGATGTCCCATATGCCCCTATCGTCCAGGCCTCCTAAATGTCCCATATGTCCTTAACGTCCCAGACGTCCCAGACGTCCTAGATGTCCCATATGTCCCTAACGTCCCAGGCGTCCCAGATGTCCCATATGTCCCATATGTCCCAGGCGTCCCAGATGTCCCATATGTCCCATATGTTCCTATCGTCCCAGGCCTCCTAAATGTCCCATATGTCCTTAACGTCCCAGACGTCCCAGACGTCCTAGATGTCCCATATGTCCTTAACGTCCCAGACGTCCTAGATGTCCTATATGTTCCCTAACGTCCCAGGCGTCCCAGATGTCCCATATGACCCATATGGCCCTAATGTCCCAGGACGTCTTAGATGTCCATATGTCCTTACCGTCCCAGGACGTCCCCAGATGTCCCACATGTTCCTAACGTTTCAGACGTTCCAGATGTCCCATATGTCGGCATATGTCCCTAATGTCCCAGGCGTCCTAGATGTTCCATATGTCCCTAACGTCCCAGACGTCGTAAATGTCTTATAGGTCCCTAATGTCCCAGACCGTCCCAGCTGTCCCGTATGTTTCTAACTTCCAGACGTCCTCAGACGTCTAGATGTCCCATATGTCCCTAACGTCCCAGACGTCCTAAATGTCCTATTGTCCCTAACGTCCCAGACGTCCCCAGATGTCTCATATGTCCCTAACGTCCCAGACGTGTCCAGATGTCCCATACGTCCTAGCGCTCCAGACGTCCTAGATGCCCCATATGTGCTTAACGTCCCAGACGTCCCAGATGTCCCATATGTCCCTAACGTCCTAGACGTCATAGATGTCCCATATGTCCCATATGTCCCTAATGTCCCAGGCGTCCTAAATGTTCCATATGTCCTTAACGTCTCAGACGTCCTAGATGTCCCATATGTCCTTAACGTCCCAGACGTCCTAGGCGTCCCGTATGTCCTAACGTCCCAGACGTCCTAGATGTCCTATATGTCCCTAACGTCCCAGTAGTCCCAGACGTCCCAGATGTCCCATATGTCCCATATGTTCCTAATGTCCCAGGCGTCCTAAATGTTCCATATGTCCTTATCGTACCAGACGTCCCAGACGTCCTAGATATCCTATATGTCCTTAACGTCCCAGACGTCCTAGGCGTCCCGTATGTCCCTAACGTCCCAGACGTCCTAGATGTCCTATATGTCCCTAACGTCCCAGACGTCCCAGACGTCCCAGATGTCCCATATGTTCCTAATGTCCCAGGCGTCCTAAATGTTCCATATGTCCTTAACGTCCTAGACGTCCCAGATGTCCCATATGTCCTATATGTCCCTAACGTCCCAGACTTCCCAGATGTCCCGTATGTCCCTAACGTTCCAGACGTCGCAGATGTTCCATATGTCCTAACGTACTAGACGTCTTAGATTTCCCATATGTCCCTAACGTCCCTGACGTCCCAGATGCTCCATATGTCCCTAACGTCCCATACGTCCCAGGTGTTCCATATGTCCTATATGTCCCTGTTGTCTTAGGCGTCCCAGATGTCCCATTTGTCCCTTATGTCTTAGGCGTCCCAGATGTCCCATATGTCCCTAATGTCCCAGGCGTCCTAAATATACCAAATGTCTTTAACGTCCCAGACGTCCCAGACGTCCTAGATGTCCCACATGTCCTTAACGTCCCAGACGTCCCAGATGTCGCATATGTCCCTAACGTCCCAGACGTCCCAAATGTCCCATATGTTCCATATGTCCCTAAAGTCCCAGGCGTCCTAGATGTTCCATATGTCCTTACCGTCCCAGACGTAGTAAATGTCCTATATATCCTTAACGTCCCAGACGTACCAGCTGTCCCGTATGTCCCTAACGTCCCAGACGTCCCAGACGTCCTGGATGTCCCATATGTCCCTAAAGTTTCAGACGTCCTAGATGTTCTATATGCCCTTAACGTCCCAGACGTCCCAGATGTCTTATATGTCCCAGATGTTCCTTATGTCTTATATGTCCCATATGTCCCTAATGTCCCAGGCGTCCCAGATATCCCATATATCCCATATGTCTTTAATGTCCAAGGCGTAATAAATGTCCCATATGTCCTTAACGTCCCAGACGTCCCAGACGTCCTAGGTGTCATATATGTCCTTAACGTCCCAGACGTCTCAGATGTCCTATATCTCCCTAACGTCCCAGACGTCCCAGATGTCCCATATGTTCCATATGTCCCTAATATCCCAGGCGTCTTAGATGTTCCATATGTCCCTAACGTCCCAGACGTCCTAAATGACCCATATGTCCCTAACGTCCCAGACGTCCCAGCTGTCCCGTATGTCCCTAACGTCCCAGACGTCCCAGACGTCCTAGATGTCCCATATGTCCCTAACGTCCCAGACGTCCCAGATGTCCCATATGTCCTTAACGTCCCAGACGTCCTAAATGACCCATATGTCCCTAACGTCCCAGACGTCCCAGCTGTCCCGTATGTCCTTAACGTCCCAGACGTCCCAGACGTCCTAGATGTCCCATATGTCCCTAATGTCCCAGTCGTCGTAAATGTCCCATATGTCCTTAACGTCCCAGACGTCCCAGACGTCCTAGATGTCCCATATGTCCTTAACGTACCAGCCGTCGCAGATGTCCCATATGTCCCATATGTCCCATATGTCTCTAATGTTGCAGGCGTCCCAGATGTCCCATATGTCGCATATGTCCCTAATGTCCCAGGCGTAACAGATGTCCCATATGTCCCTATCGTCCCAGGCCTCCTAAATGTCCCATATGTCCTTAACGTCCCAGACGTCCCAGACGTCCTAGATGTCCCATATGTCCTTAACGTACCAGACGTCGCAGATGTCCCATATGTCCCATATGTCTCTAATGTTGCAGGCGTCCTAAATGTCCCATAGGTCCCATATGTCCCTAATGTCCCAGGCGTCCTAAATGTCCCATATGTGCTTAACGTCCCAGACGTCCCAGACGTCCCAGATGTCCCATATGTCCCATATGTCCCTAATGTCCCAGGAGTCCTAAATGTCCCATATGTCCTTAACGTCTCAGACGTCCCAGACGTCCTAGATGTCCCATATGTCCTTAACGTCCCAGACGTCCCAAATGTCCTATATGTCCTTAACGTCCCAGACGTCCCAGATGTCCCATATGTCCTATATGTCCCTAATGTCCCAGGCGTTCCAGATGTCCCATATGTCCCATATGTCCCTAATGTCCCAGGCGTCCTAAATGTCCCATATGTCCTTAACGTCCCAGACGTCCCAGACGTCCTAGATGTCCCATATGTCCTTAACGTCCCAGACGTCCCAAATGTCCCATATGTTCCATATGTCCCTATTGTCCCAGGCGTCCCAGATGTCCCACATGTCCTTAACGTCCCAGACGTCCCAGATGTCCTAGATGTCCCATATGTCCTTAACGTCCCAGACGTCCCAAATGTCCCATATGTTCCATATGTCCCTATTGTCCCAGGCGTCCCAGATGTCCCACATATCCTTAACGTCCCAGACGTCCCAGATGTCCCATATGTCCTATATGTCCCTAATGTCCCAGGCGTTCCAGATGTCCCATATGTCCCATATGTCCCTAATGTCCCAGGCGTCCTAAATGTCCCATATGACCTTAACGTCCCAGACGTCCCAGACGTCCTAGATGTCCTATATGTCCTTAACGTCCCAGACGTCCCAGATGTCCCATATGTCCTATATGTCCCTAATGTCCCAGGCGTTCCAGATGTCCCATATGTCCAATATGTCCCTAATGTCCCAGGCGTCCTAAATCTTCCATGTCCTTAACGTCCCAGACGTCCCAGACGTCCTAGAAGACCCATATGTCCTTAACGTCCTAGACGTCCCAAATGTCCCATATGTCCCTATTGTCCCAGGCGTCCCAGATGTCCCATATGTCCCATATGTCCCTAATACCCCAGGCGTCCTAAATGTCCCATATGTCCTTAACGTCCCAGACTTTCCAGACGTCCCATATGTCACTAACGTCCCAGACGGCCCAGATGTCCCATATGTCCCATATGTCCCTAATGTCCCAGGCGTCCTAGATGTTCCATATGTCCCTAACGTCCCAGACGTCCTAAATGTCCCATATGTCCCTAACGTCCCAGACGTCCCAGCTATACCGTATGTCCCTAACGTCCGGGACGTCCTAAATGTCCTATATGTCCCAAACGTCCCAGACGCACCAGACGTCCCAGATGACCCAAATGTCCCATATGTTTCTAATGTCCCAGGCGTCCCAGATGTCCCATATGTCCGATATGTCCCTAATGCTCCAGGCGTCCTTAATGTCCCATATATCCTTAACGTCCCAGACCCACCAGACGTCCCAGATGACCCAAATGTTCCAGGTGTCCCTAATGTGACAGGCGTCCTAAATGTCACATATGTCCTTAACGTCCCAGACGTCCCAGACGTCCTAGATGTCCCATATGTCCTTAACGTCCCAGACGTCCCAGATGTCCCATATGTCCCTAATGTCTCAGGCGTCCTAGATGTTCCATATGTCCCTAACGTCCCAGACATCCTAAATATCTCTTATGTCCCTAACGTCCCAGACGTCCCAGCTGTCCCCTATGTCCCTAACGTCTCAGACGTCCCAGACGTCCTACATGTCCCGTATGTCCCTAACGTCCCAGACGTCCCAGATGTCTTACATGTTCCTAACGTCCCAGACGTTCCAGATGTACCATATGTCCCTAACGTCCCAGACGTCCCAGATGTCCCATATGTCCCATACGTCCCTAATGTCCCATAGGTCCCATATGTCCCTAATGTCCCAGGCGTCATAAATGTCCCATATGTCCTTAACGTCCCAGACGTCCCAGACGTCCTAGATGTCCCATATGTCTTTAACGTCCCAGACGTCCCAGATGTCCCATATGTCTCTAACGTCCCAGTCGTCCCAGATGTCCCATATGTCCCATATGTCCCTAATGTCCCAGGCGTCCTATTAGTCCCATAGGTCACATATGTCCCTAATGTCCCAGGCGTCCTAAATGTCCCATATGTCCTTAACGTCCCAGACGTCCCAGACGTCCCAGATGTCCCATATGTTCCATATGTCCCTAATGTCCCAGGAGTCCTAAATGTCCCATATGTCCTTAACGTCTCAGACGTCCCAGACGTCCTAGATGTCCCATATGTCCTTAACGTCCCAGACGTCCCAAATGTCCTATATGTCCTTAACGTCCCAAACGTCCCAGATGTCCCATATGTCCTATATGTCCCAAATGTCCCAGGCGTTCCAGATGTCCCATATGTCTCATATGTCCCTAATGTCCCAGGCGTCCTAAATGTCCCATATGTCCTTAACGTCCCAGACGTCCCAAACGTCCTAGATGTCCCATATGTCCTTAACGTCCCAGACGTCCCAAATGTCCCATATGTTCCATATGTCCCTATTGTCCCAGGCGTCCCAGATGTCCCATATGTCCCTAACGTCCCAGACGTCCTAAATGTCCCATATGTCCTTAACGTCCCAGACGTCCCAGACGTCCTAGATGTCCCATATGTCCCTAACGTCCCAGACGTCCCAAATGTCCCATATGTCCCATATGTCCCTAATGTCCTAGGCGTCCTAGATGTCCCATATGTCCCATTAGTCCCTAATGTCCCAGGCGTTTTGAATGTCCCATATGTCCTTAACGTCCCAGACGTCCCAGACATCCTAGATGTCCCATATGTCCTTAACGTCCCAGACGTCCCAAATGTCCCATATGTTCCATATGTCCCTATTGTCCCAGGCGTCCCAGATGTCTCATATGCCCCTAACGTCCCAGACGTCCTAAATGTCCCATATGTCCTTAACGTCGCAGACGTCCCAGACGTCCTAGATGTCCCATATGTCCCTAACGTCCCAGACGTCCCAAATGTCCCATATGTCCCATATGTCACTAATGTCCCAGGCGTCCCAGATGTCCCATATGTCCCATTAGTCCCTAATGTCCCAGGCGTCTTGAATGTCCCATATGTCCTTAACGTCCCAGACGTCCCAGACGTCCTAGATGTCCCATATGTCCTTAACGTCCCACACGTCCCAGATGTCCCATATGTCCCATGTGTCCCTAATGTCCCAGGCGTCCTAAATGTCACAAATGTCTTTAACGTCCCAGACGTCCCAGACGTCCTAGATGTTCCATATGTCCTTAACGTCCCAGACGTCCCAGATGTCCCATATGTCCCATATGTCCCATATGTCCCTAATGTCTCAGGCGTTCTAGATGTTCCATATGTCCCTAACGTCCCAGACATCCTAAATATCTCATATGTCCCTAACGTCCCAGACGTCCCAGCTGTCCCCTATGTCCCTAACGTCTCAGACGTCCCAGACGTCCTAGATGTCCCATATGTCCCTAACGTCCCAGACGTCCCAGATGTCTTACAAGTTCCTAACGTCCCAGACGTTCCAGATGTACCATATGTCCCTAACGTCCCAGACGTCCCAGATGTCCCATATGTCCCATACGTCCCTAATGTCCCATAGGTTCCATATGTCCCTAATGTCCCAGGCGTCCTAAATGTCCCATATGTCCTTAACGTCCCAGACGTCCCAGATGTCCTAGATGTCCCATATGTCTTTAACGTCCCAGACGTTCCAGATGTCCCATATGTCCTTAACGTTCCAGACGTCTCAGATGTCCCATATGTCCCTAACTTCTCAAACGTCCCAGATGTCCCATATGTCCTATATGTCCCTAATGTTCCAGGAGTCCCAGATGTCCCATATGGCCCATATGTCCCTAATGTCCCAGGCGTCTTAAATGTCCCATATGTCCTAACGTCCCAGACGTCCCAGACGTCCTAGATGTCGCATATGTCCATAACGTCCCAGACGTCCCAGATGTCCCATATGTCCCATGTGTCCCTAATGTCCCAGGCGTCCTAAACGTCCCATATGTCCTTAAAGTCCCAGACGTCCCAGACGTCCTAGATGTCCCATATGTTCTTAGCGTCCCAGACGTCCCAGATGTCCCATATGTCCCTAACGTCCCAGACGTCCCAGATGTTCCATATGTTTCATATGTCCCTAATGTCCCAGGCGTCCCAGATGTCCCATATGTCCCATATGTCCCTAATCTCCCAGGCGTCCTAAATGTCCCATATGTCCTTAACGTCCCAGACGTCCCAGACGTCCTAGATGTCGCAAATGTCCTTAACGTCCCAGACGTCCCAGATGTCCCATATGTCCCTAACGTCCCGAACGTCCCAGATGTCCCATATGTCCCATATGTCCCAAATGTCCTAAGCGTCCCAGATGTCCCATATGTCCCTAACGTCCCAGACGTCGTAGATGTCCCATATGTCCCTAACGTCCCAGACGTCCTAAATGTCATACCCTAACTTCCCAGACGTCCCAGACGTCCCAGATGTCCCATATGTCCTTAACGTCCCAGACGTCCCAGAAGTCCTAGATGACCCATACGTCCTTAGCGTCCCAGACGTCCCAGATGTCCCATATGTCTCTAACGTCCCAGACTTCCCAGATGTCTCATATGTCCCATATGTCCCTAATGTCCCAGGCGTCCCAGTTGTCCCATATGTCCCATATGTCCCTAATGTCCCAGGCGTCCTAAATGTCCCATATGTCCTTAACGTCCCAGACGTACCAGACGTCCTAGATTTCCCATTTTTCCTTAACGTCCCAGACGTCCCAGATGTCCCATATGTCCCTAACGTCCCAGACGTCTTAGATGTACCATATGTCCCTAACGTTCCACACGTCCTAGATGTCCCATATGTCCTTAACGTCCCAGATGTCCCATATGTCCCTAACGTCCCAGACGTCCCAGATGTCCCATATGTCCCTAAAGTCTCAGGCGTCCCAGATGTCCCATATGTTCTATATGTCCCTAATGTCCTAGGCGTCTTAAATGTCCCATATGTCTTAACGTCCCAGACGTCCCAGACGTCCTAGATGTCGCATATGTCCTTAACGTCCCAGACGTCCCAGATGTCCCATATGTCCCATGTGTCCCTAATGTCCCAGGCGTCCTAAACGTCCCATATGTCCTTAAAGTCCCAGACGTCCCAAACGTCCTAGATGTCCCATATGTTCGTAGCGTCCCAGACGTCCCAGATGTCCCATATGTCCCTAACGTCCCAGACGTCCCAGATGTTCCATATGTTCCATATGTCCCTAATGTCCCAGGCGTCCCAGATGTCCCATATGTCCCATATGTTCCTAATCTCCCAGGCGTCCTAAATGTCCCAATTGTCCTTAACGTCCCAGACGTCCCAGACGTCCTAGATGTCCCATATATGCTTAACGTCCCAGACGTCCCAGATGTCCCGTATGTCTCTAACGTCCCAGACGTCCCAGATGTCCCATATGTCCTATATGTCCCTAATGTTTAAGACGTCCCAGATGTCCCATATGTCCCATATGAACCTAATGTCCCAGGCGTCCTAAATGTCCCATATGTCCTTAACGTCCCAGACGTCCCAGACGTCCTAAATGTCCCATATTTCCTTAACGTCCCAGACGTCCCAGATGTCCCATATGTCCCATATGTCCTTAATGTCCTAGGCGTCCTAGATGTTCCATATGTCCCTAACGTTCCTGACGTCCCAGCTGTCCAGTATGTCCCTAACGTCCCAGACGTACCAGACGTCCTAGATGTTCCATATGTCCCTAACGTCCCAGACGTCCTAAATGTCATACCCTAACGTCCCAGACGTCCCAGACGTCCCAGATGTCCCATATGTCTCAAATGTACCAGGCGTCCCAGATGTCCCATATGTCCCATATGTCCCTAATGTCCCAGGCGTCTCAGATGTCCCATATGTCCCATATGTCCCTAATGTCCCAGGCGTCCTAAATGTCCCATATGTCCTTAACGTCCCAGACGTCCCAGACGTCCTAAATGTCCCATATGTCTTTAATGTCCTAGGCGTCCTAGATGTTCCATATGTCCCTAACGTCCCAGACGTCCTAATTCTCCCATATGTCCCTAACGTTCCAGATGTCCCAGCTGTCCAGTATGTCCCTAACGTCCCAGACATCCCAGACGTCCTAGATGTCCCATATGTCCCTAAAGTCCCAGACGTCCTAAATGTCCTACCCTAACGTCCCAGACGTCCCAGACGTCCCAGATGTCCCATATGTCCCAAATGTCCCAGGCGTCCCAGATGTCCCATATGTCCCATATGTCCCTAATGTCCCAGGCGTCCTAAATGTCCCATATGTCCTTAACGTCCCAGACGTCCCAGACGTCCTAAATGTCCCATATGTCCTTAACGTCCCAGACGTCCCAGATGTCCCATATGTCCCATATGTCCCATATGTCCCATATGTCCTTAATGTCCTAGGCGTCCTAGATGTTCCATATGTCCCTAACGTCCCAGACGTCCTAATTGTACCATATGTCCCTAACGTTCCAGACGTCCCAGCTGTCCAGTATGTCCCTAACGTCCCAGACGTCGTAGATGTCCCATGTCCCTAACGTCCCAGACGTCCTAAATGTCCCATATGTCCCTAACGTCCCAGACGTCCCAGCTGTTCCCTATGTCCCTAACGTCTTAGACGTCCCAGACGTCCTAGATGTCCCATATGTCCCTAACGTCCCAGACGTCCCGGATGTCCCGTATGTCCCTAACGTCTCAGACGTCGCAGATGTCCTAGATGTCCCATATGTCCCTAACGTCCCAGACGTCCCTGATGTCCCATATGTTCTTAACGTCCCAGACGTCCCAGATGTCCCATATGTCCCTAACGTCCAAGTCGTCCCAGATGTACCATTTGTCCCATACGTCCCTAATGTCCCAGGCGTCCTATATGACCCATAGGTCCCATATGTACCTAATGTTCCAGGCGTCCTAAATGTCCCATATGTCCTTAACTTCCCAGACGTCCCAGACGTCCCAGATGTCCCATATGTCCAATATGTCCCTAATGTCCCAGGCGTCCTAAATGTCCCATATGTCCTTAACGTCCCAGACGTCCCAGACGTCCTAGATGTCACATATGTGCTTAACGTCCCAGACGTCCCAGATGTCCCGTATGTCCCTAACGTCCCAGACGTCCCAGATGTCCCATATGTCCTATATGTCCCTAATGTTCAAGGCGTCCCAGATGTCCCATATGTCCCATATGTCCCTAATGTCCCAGGCGTCCTAAATGTCCGATATGTCCTTAACGTCCCAGACGTCCCAGACGTCCTAAATGTCCCATATGTCGTTAACGTCCCAGACGTCCCAGATGCCCATATGTCCCATATGTCCTTAATGTCCTAGGCGTCCTAGATGTTCCATATGTCCCTAACGTCCCAGACGTCCTAATTGTCCCATATGTCCCTAACGTTCCAGACGTCCCAGCTGTCCAGTATGTCCCTAACGTCCCAGACGTACCAGACAGCCTAGATGTTCCATATGTCCCTAACGTCCCAGACGTCCTAAATGTCATACCCTAACGTCCCAGACGTCCCAGACGTCCCAGATGTCCCATATGTCCCAAATGTACCAGGCGTCCCAGATGTCCCATATGTCCCATATGTCCCTAATGTCCCAGGCGTCTCAGATATCCCATATGTCTCATATGTCCCTAATGTCCCAGGCGTCCTAAATGTCCCATATGTCCTTAACGTTACAGACGTCCCAGACGTCCTAAATGTCCCATATGTCCTTAATGTCCTAGGCGTCCTGGATGTTCCATATGTCCCTAACGTCCCAGACGCCCTAATTGTCCCATATGTCCTTAACGTTCCAGACGTCCCAGCTGTCCAGTATGTCCCTAACGTCGCAGACATCCCAGACGTCCTAGATGTCCCATATGTCCCTAACGTCCCAGACGTCCTAAACGTCATACCCTAACGTCCCAGACGTCCCAGACGTCCCAGATGTCCCATATGTCGAAAATGTCCCAGGCGTCCCAAATGTCCCATATGTCCCATATGTCGCTAATGTCCCAGGCGTCCTAAATGTCCCATATGTCCTTAACGTCCCAGACGTCCCAGACGTCCTAAATGTCCCATATGTCCTTAACGTCCCAGACGTCCCAGATGTCCCATATGTCCCGTATGGCCTTAATGTCCTAGGCGTCGTTCCATATGTCTCTAAAGTCCCAGACGTCCTAACTGTCCCATATGTCCCTAACGTTCCAGACGTCCCAACTGTCCAGTATGTCCCTAACGTCCCAGACGGCGTAGCTGTCCCATATGTCCCTAACGTCCCAGACGTCCTAAATGTTATACCCTAACGTCCCAGACGTACCAGACGTCCCAGATGTCCCATATGTCCTTAACGTCCCAGAAGTCCCAGAAGTCCTAGATGTCCCATATGTCCTTAGCGTCCCAGACGTCCCAGATGTCCTATATGTCTCTAACGTCCCAGACTTCCCAGATTTCCCATATGTCCCATATGTCCCTAATGTCCCAGGCGTCCCAGATGTCCCATATGTCCCATATGTCCCTAATGTCCCAGGCGTCCTAAATGTCCCATATGTCCTTAACGTCCCAGACGTCCCAGACGTCCTAGATGTCCCATTTTTCCTTAACGTCCCAGACGTCATAGATGTCCCATATGTCCCTAACGTCCCAGACGTCTTAGATGTACCATATGTTCCTAACGTTTCAGACGTCCTAGATGTCCCATATGTCTTTAACGTCCCAGATGTCCCATATGTCCCTAATGTCTCAGGCGTCCCAGATGTCCCATATGTTCTATATGTCCCTAATGTCCTAGGCGTCTTAAATGTCCCATATGTCCTAACGTCCCAGACGTCCCAGACGTCCTAGATGTCGCATATGTCCTTAACGTCCCAGACGTCCCAGATGTCCCATATGTCCCATGTGTCCGTAATGTCCCAGGCGTCCTAAATGTCCCATATGTCCTTAAAGTCCCAGACGTCCCAGACGTCCTAAATGTCCCATATGTTCTTAGCGTCCCAGACGTCCCAGATGTCCCATATGTCCCTAACGTCCCAGACGTCCCAGATGTTCCATATGTTCCATATGACCCTAATGTCCCAGGCGTCCCAGATGTCCCATATGTCCCATATGTCCCTAATGTCCCAGGCGTCCTAAATGTCCCATATGTCCTTAACGTCCCAGACGTCCCAGACGTCCTAGATGTCCCATTTTTCCCTAACGTCCCAGACGTCCCAGATGTCCCAAATGTCCTTAACGTCCCAGACGTCCCAGATGTCCCATATGTCCCTAACGTCGAACGTCCAAGATATCCCATATGTCCCATATGTCCCAAATGTCCGAGGCGTCCCAGATGTCCCATATGTTCCACATGTCCCTAATCTCCCAGGCGTCCTAAATGTCTATATGTCCTTAACGTCCCAGACGCCCCAGACGTCCTAGATGTCCCATATATCCTTAACGTCCCAGACGTCCCAGATGTCCCATATGTCCTTAAAGTCCCAGACGTCCCAGATGTCCCATATGTCCCATATGTCCCATATGTCCCTAATGTCTCAGGCGTCCTAGCCGTTCCATATGTCCCTAACGTCCCAGACGTCCTAAATGTCCCATATGTCCCTAACGTCTTAGACGTCACAGCTGTCCCCTATGTCCCTAACGTCTCAGACGTCACAGACGTCTTAGATGTCCCATATGTCTCAAACGTCCCAGACGTCCCAGATGTCCTGTTTTCCCTAACGTCTCAGACGTCCCAGATGTCTTAGATGTCCCATATGTGCCTAACGTCCCAGACGTCCCAGATGTCCCATATGTCTCTAACGTCCCAGTCGTCCCAGATGTCCCATATGTTCCATATGTCCCTAATGTCCCAGGCGTCCTATATGTCCCATAGGTCCCATATGTCCCTAATGTCCCAGGCGTCCTAAATGTCCCATATGTCCTTAACGTCCCAGACGTCCCAGACGTCCCAGATGTCCCATATGTCCCATATGTCTCTAATGTCCCAGGAGTCCTAAATGTCCCATATGTCCTTAACGTCTCAGACGTCCCAGACGTCCTAGATGTCCCATATGTCCTTAACGTCCCAGACGTCCCAGATGTCCTATATGTCCTTAACGTCCCAGACGTCTCAGATGTCCCATATGTCCTATATGTCCCTAATGTCCCAGGCGTTCCAGATGTTCCATATGTCCAATATGTCCCTAATGTCCCAGGCGTCCTAAATCTCTCATATGTCCTTAACGTTTCAGACGTCCCAGACGTCCTAGACGTCCCATATGTCCTTAACGTCCCAGACGTCCCAAATGTCCCATATGTCCCTATTGTCCCAGGCGTCCCAGATGTCCCATATGTCCCACATGTCCCTAATGCCCCAGGCGTCCTAAATGTCCCATATGTCCTTAACATCCCAGACGTCCCAGACGTCCCATATGTCACTAACGTCCCAGACGGCCCAGATGTCCCATATGTCCCATATGTTCCTAATGTCGCAGGCGTCCTAGATGTTCCATATGTCCCTAACGTCCCAGACGTCCTAAATGTCCCATATGTCTCTAACGTCCCAGACGTCCCAGCTATACCGTATGTCCCTAACGTCCGGGACGTCCTAAATGTCCTATATGTCCCTAACGTCCCAGACGCACCAGACGTCCCAGATGACCCAAATGTCCCATATGTTTCTAATGTCCCAGGCGTCCCAGATGTCCCATATGTCCGATATGTCCCTAATGTTCCAGGCGTCCTTAATGTCCCTTATATCTTTAACGTCCCAGACGTCCCAGACGTCCTAGACGTGTCATATGCCCTTAACGTCCCAGACGTCACAAAAATCCCATGTCCCTAACGCTCCAGACGTCCCAAATGTCCCATATCTCCCATATGTCCTTAACGTGCCAGACGTCCCAGCTGTCCCGTATGTCCTTAACGTCTCAGACGTCCCAGACGTCCTAGATGTCCCATATGTCCCTAACGTCCCAGACGTCCCAAACGGCCCATATGTCCCATATGTCCCTAATGTCCCAGGCGTCCCAGATGTCCCATATGTCCCATTAGTCCCTAATTTCCCAGGCGTCTTGAATGTCCCATATGTCCTTAACGTCCCAGACGTCCCAGACGTCTTAGATGTCTCATATGTCCTTAACGTTCCACACGTCCCAGATGTCCCATATGTCCCATGTGTCCCTAATGTCCCAGGCGTCCTAAATGTCACATATGTCCTTAACGTCCCAGACGTCCCAGACGTCCTAGATGTTCCATATGTCCTTAACGTCCCAGACGTCCCAGATGTCCCATATGTCCCATATGTCCCATATGTCCCTAATGTCTCAGGCGTCCTAGACGTTCCATATGTCCCTAACGTCCCAGACATCCTAAGTATCTCATATGTCCCTAACGTCCCAGACGTCCCAGCTGTCCCCTATGTCCCTAACGTCTCAGACGTCCCAGACGTCCTAGATGTCCCATATGTCCCTAACGTCCCAGACGTCCCAGATGTCTTACATGTTCCTAACGTCCCAGACGTTTCAGATGTACCATATGTCCCTAACGTCCCAGACGTCCCAGATGTCCCATATGTCCCATACGTCCCTAATGTCCCATAGGTTCCATATGTCCCTAATGTCCCAGGCGTCCTAAATGTCCCATATGTCCTTAACGTCCCACACGTCCCAGACGTCCTAGATGTCCCATATGTCTTTAACGTCTCAGACGTTCCAGATGTCCCATATGTCCTTAACGTCCCAGACGTCTCAGATGTCCCATATGTCCCTAACTTCCCAAACGTCCCAGATGTCCCATATGTCCTATATGTCCCTAATGTCCCAGGAGACCCAGATGTCCCATATGGCCCATATGTCCCTAATGTCCCAGGCGTCCTAAATGTCCAATATGTCCATATCGTCCCAGACGTCCCAGACGTCCCAGATGTCCCATATGTCCCTAACGTCCCAGACGTCCCAGATGTCCCATATGTCCCATATTTTCTTAATGTCCCAGGCGTCCTAGATGTTCCATGTGTCCCTAACGTCCCAGACGTCCTAAATGTCCTATATGCTCCTAACGTCCCAGACGTCCCAGCTGTCCCGTATGTCTCTAACGTCGCAGACGTCCCAGACGTCCTAGATGTCTCATATGTCCCTAACGTCCCAGACGTCTTAGATGCCCTATATGTCCCTAACGTCCCAGACGTCCGAGATGTTCCATATGTCCCATATGTCCCTAATGTCCCAGGCATCCTAGATGCTTCGTATGTCCCTAACGTCCCAGACGTCCTAAATGTCCCATATGTCCCTAACGTCCCAGACGTCCCAGCTGTCCCGTATGTCCCTAACGTCCCAGACGTCCCAGATGTCCCATACGTCCCATGTGTCCCTAATGTCCCAGGCGTCATAAATGTCCCATATGTCCTTAACGTCCCACACGTCCCAGACGTCCTACATGTCCCATATGTCCTTAACGTCCCAGACGCCCCAGCTGTCCCATATGCCCCTAACGTCCCAGACGTCCTAAATGTCCCATATGACCCATATGTCCCAAATATCCGAAGCATCCCAGATGTTCCATATGCCCCATATGTCTCTAATGTCTCAGGCGTCTTAAATGTTCCATATGTCCTTAACGTCCCAGACGTCCCAGACGTCCTAGATGTCCCATATGTCCTTAACGTCCCAGACGTCTCAGATGTCCCATATGTCCCTAATGTCTCAGACGTCCTAGATGTTCCATATGTCCCTAACGTCCTAGACGTCCTAAATGTCCCATATGTCCTTAACGACCCAGATCTCCCATATGTCCCTAACGTCCCAGACGTCCCAGATGTCCCATATGTTCTATATGTCCCTAATGTCCTAGGCGTCTTAAATGTCCCATATGTCCTAACGTCCCACACGTCCCAGACGTCCTAGATGTCGCTAATGTCCTTAACGTCCCAGACGTCCCAGATGTCCCATATGTCCCATGTGTCCCTAATGTCCCAGGCGTCCTAAATGTCCCATATGTCCTTAAAGTCCCAGACGTCCCAGATGTCCCATATGTCCCTAACGTCCCAGACGTTCCAGGTGTTCCATATGTTCCATATGTCCCTAATGTCCCAGGCGTCCCAGATGTCCCATATGTCCCATATGTCCCTAATGTCCCAAGCATCCTAAATGTCCAATATGTCCTTAACGTCCCAGACTTCCCAGACGTCCTAGATGTCCCATTTTTCCTTAACGTCCCAGACGTCCCAAATGTCCCAAATGTCCTTAACGTCCCAGACGTCCCAGATGTCCCATATGTCCCTAACGTCCCGAACGTCCTAGATGTCCCATATGTCCCATATGTCCCAAATGTCCGAAGCGTCCTAAATGTCCATATGTCCTTAACGTCCCAGACGCCCCAGACGTCCTAGATGTCCCATATATCCTTAACGTCCCAGACGTCCCAGATGCCCCATATGTCCTTAAAGTTCCTGACGTCCCAGATGTCCCATATGTCCCATATGTCCCATATGTCCCTAATGTCTCAGGCGTCCTAGACGTTCCATATGTCCCTAACGTCCCAGACGTCCTAAATGTCCCATATGTCCCTAACGTCTTAGACGTCCCAGCTGTCCCCTATGTCCCTAACGTTTCAGACGTCACAGACGTCCTAGATGTCCCATATGTCCCAAACGGCCCAGGCGTCCCAGATGTCCCATATGTCCGATATGTCCCTAATGTTCCAGGCGTCCTTAATGTCCCATATATCCTTAACGTCCCAGACGTCCCAGACGTCCTAGACTTGTCATATGCCCTTAACGTCCCAGACGTCACAAAAATCCCATGTCCCTAACGCCCCAGACATCCCAAATGTCCCATATGTCCCTAACGTCCCAGACGTCCCAGCTGTCCCGTATGTCCTTAACGTGGCAGACGTCCCAGACGTCCTAGATGTCCCATTTGTCCCTACGTCCCAGACGTCCCAAATGTCCCATATGTCCCATATGTCCCTAATGTCCCAGGCGTCCCAGATGTCCCATATGTCACATTAGTCCCTAATGTCCCAGGCGTCTTGAATGTCCCATATGTCCTTAACGTCCCAGACGTCCCAGACGTCCTAGATGTACCATATGTCCTTAACGTTCCACACGTCCCAGATGTCCCATATGTCCCAGGAGTCCTAAATTTCTCATATGTCCTTAACGTCCCAGACGTCCCAGACGTTCTAGATGTCCCATATGTCCTTAACGTCCCAGACGTCCCAGATGTCCCATATGTCCCATATGTCCTTAATGTCCCAGGCGTCCAAGATGTCCCATATGTCCCTAATGTCCCTAATGTCCCAGGCGTCCTAAATGTCCCATATGTCCCATATGTCCCGAATGTCCCAGGAGTCCTAAATTTCTCATATGTCCTTAACGTCCCAGACGTCCCAGACGTCCTAGATGTCCCATATGTCCTTAACGTCCCAGACGTCCCAGATGTCCCATATGTCTCTAACGTCCCAGACGTCCCAGATGTCCCATATGTCCCTAATGTCCCAGGCGTCCTAAATGTCCCATATGTCCTTAACGTCCCAGACGTCCCAGACGTCTTAGATGTCCCTTATGTCCTTAACGTCCCAGACGTCCCAATTGTCCCATATATCCCAAATGTCCCAGGTGTCCTAAATGTCCCATATGTCCTTATCGTCCCACACGTCCCAGACGTCCCAGATGTCCCATATGTCCCTAACGTCCTAGACGTCTCAGATGTCCCATATGTCCCATATTTCCCTAATGTCCCAGGCGTTCCAGATGTCCCATATGTCCCATATGTCCCTAATGTCCCAGGCGTCCTAAATGTCCTATATGGCTTTATTCTCCCCCACGTCCCAGACGTCCCAGATGTCCCATATGTCCCTAACGTCCCAGACGTCTCAGATGTCCCATATGTCCAATATTTCCTTAATGTCCCAGGCGTCCTAGATGTTCCATACGTCCCTAACGTCCCAGACGTCCTAAATGTCCCATATGTTCTTAACGTCCCAGACGTCCTAGCTGTCCCGTATGTCTCTAACGTCCCAGACGTCCCAGACGTCCTAGATGTCCCATATGTCCCTAACGTCCCAGACGTCCTAGTTGTCCTATATGTCCCTAACGTCCCAGACGTCCTAAATGTCCCATATGTCCCTAACGTCCCAGACGTCCTAGATGTCCCATAAGTCCTTAACGTCCCAGACGTCCCAGATGTCCCATATGTCCCATGTGTCCCTAATGTCCCAGGCGTCATAAATGTCCCATATGTCCTTAACGTCCCAGACGTCCCAGACGTCCTAGATGTCGCATTTGTCCTTATCGTCCCAGACGTTCCAGATGTCCCATATGCCTCTAACGTCCCAGACGTCCCAGATGTCCCATATGTTCCATATGTCCCAAATGTTTGAGGCGTCCCAGATGTCCCATATGTCCTTAACGTCCGAGACGTCCCAGATGTCCCATATGCCCCTAACGTCCCAGACGTCCCAGATGTCCCAGATGTCCCATATGTCCCTAATGTCCCAGGCGTCCTAAATGTCCATATGTCCTTAACGTCCCAGACGCCCCAGACGTCCTAGATGTTCCATATGTCCTTAACGTCCCAGACGTCCCAGATGTCCCATATGTCCTTAAAGTCCCAGACGTCCCAGATGTCCCATATGTCCCATATGTCCCTAATGTCTCAGGCGTCCTAGATGTTCCATATGTCCCTAACGTCCCAGACGTCCCAGCTGTCCCCTATGTCCCTAACGTCTTAGACGTCCCAGACGTCGTAGATGTCCCATATGTCCCTAACGTCCCAGACGTCCCAGATGTCCTAGATGACCCATATGTCCCTAATGTCCCAGGCGTCCTATATGTCCCATAGGTCCCATATGTCAATAATGTTCCAGGCGTCCTAAATGTCCCATTTGTCCTTAACGTCCCAGACGTCCCAGATGTCCCAGGTGTGCCATATGTTCCTAACGTCACAAACGTCCCAGATGTCCCATATGTCCCTAACGTCCCAGTCGTCCCAGATGTCCCATATGTCCCATATGTCCCAGGCGTCCTATATGTCCCATAGGTCCCATATGTCCCTAATGTTCCAGGCGTCCTAAATGTCCCATTTGTCCTTAACGTCCCAGACGTCCCAGACGTCTTAGATGTCCCATATGTCCTTAACGTGCCAGACGTCCCAGATGTCCCATATGTCCCTAACGTCCCAGACGTCCAAGATGTCCCATATGTCCTATATGTCCCTAATGTCCCAGACGTTCCAGATGTCCCATATGCCCCATATGTCCCTAATGTCCAAGGCGTCCTGAATGTCCTATATGTCTTTAACGTCCCAGACGTCCCAGATGTTCTAGATGTCCCATACGTCCTTAACGTCCCAGACGTCCTAGATGTCCCATATGTCCCTAACGTCCCAGACGTCCCAGATGTCCCATATGTCCCATATGTCCTTAATGTCCCAGGCGTCCTAGATGTTCCATATTTCATTAACGTCCCAGACGTTTTAATTGTCCCATATGTCCCTAACGTCCCAGCCGTCCCGGCTGCCCCGTATGTCCCTAACGTCCCAGACGTCCCAGACGTCCTAGATGTCCCATATGTCCCTAACATCCCAGACGTCCTAGATGTCCTATATGTCCCTAACGTCCCAGACGCCCCAGACCTTCCAGATGTCCCATATGTCCAAATGTCCCAGGCGTCATAGATGTTCCATATGTCCCATATGTCCCTAATGTCCCAGGCGTCCTAAATGTCCCATATGTCCTTAACGTCTCAGACGTCCCAGACGTCCTAGATGTCCCATTTGTCCTTAACGTCCCAGACGTCCCAGATGTTCCATAAGTCCCTAACGTCCCAGACGTCCTAGATGTCCCATATGTCCCTAACGTCCCAGACGTTCCAGATGTCCCATATGTTTCATATGTCCTTAATGTCCCAGACGTCCCAAATGTCTAATATGTCTCTAACGTCCCAAACGTCCCAGATGTCCCATATGTCCCTAACGTCAAAGACGTCCTAGATGTCCCATATTTCCTTAACGTCCCAGACGTTCCAGATGTTCCATAAGTCCCTAACGTCCCAGACGTCCTAGATGTCCCATATGTCCCTAACGTCCCAGACGTTCCAGATGTCCCATATGTTTCATATGTCCTTAATGTCCCAGACGTCCCAAATGTCTAATATGTCTCTAACGTCCCAGACGTCCCAGATGTCCCATATGTTCCATATGTCCCTAATGTCTTAGGCGTCCCATATGTCCCTAATGTCCCAGGCGTCCTAAATGTCCCATATGTCCTTAACGTCCCAGACGTCCCAAACGTCCTAGATGTCCCATGTGTCCTTAACGTCCCAGACGTCCCAAATGTCTAATATGTCTCTAACGTCCCAAACGTCCCAGATGTCCCATATGTCCCTAACGTCAAAGACGTCCTAGATGTCCCATATGTTCCTAACGTCCCAGACGTCCCAGATGTCCCATATGTTCCATATGTCCCTAATGTCTTAGGCGTCCCATATGTCCCAAATGTCCCATATGTCATTAATGTCCCAGGCGTCCTAAATGTCCCATATGTCCTTAACGTCCCAGACGTCCCAGACGTCCTAGATGTCCCATATGTTCCATATGTCCCTAATGTCTTAGGCGTCCCATATGTCCCAAATGTCCCATATGTCCATAATGTCCCAGGCGTCCTAAATGTCCCATATGTCCTTAACGTCCCAGACGTTCCAGATGTCCCATATGTTCCTAACGTCCCAGACGTCCCAGATGTCCCATATGTTTCATATGTCCCTAATGTCTTAGGCGTCCCATATGTCCCAAATGTCCCATATGTCCCAAATGTCCCATATGTCCCTAATGTCCCAGGCGTCCTAAATTTCCCATATGTCCTTAACGTCCCAGACGTCCCAAACGTCCTAGATGTCCCATATGTCCTTAGCGTCCCAGACGTCCCAGATGTCCCCTATGTACCTAACGTCCCAGACGTCCCAGATGTCCCAGATGTCCCATATGTCCCACATGTCCCTAATGTTCCAGGCGTCCTAAATGTCCCATATATCCTTAACGTCCCAGACGTCCCAGACGTCCCAGATGTCCCATATGTCCCATATGTCCCTAATGCCCCAGGCGTCCTAAATGTCCCATATGTCCTTAACGTCTCAGACGTCCCAGACGTCCTAGATGTCCCATTTGTCCTTAACGTCCCAGACGTCCCAGATGTCCCATAAGTCCCTAACGTCCCAGACGTCCTAGATGTCCCATATGTCCCTAACGTCCCAGACGTTCCAGATGTCCCATATGTTTCATATGTCTTTAATGTCCCAGGCGTCCCAGATGTCCCATATGTCCCATATGTCCCTAAAGTCCCAGACGTCCTAGATGTCCCATGTGTCCTTAACGTCCCAGACGTCCCAAATGTCCCATATGTCTCTAACGTCCCAAACGTCCCAGATGTCCCATATGTCCCTAACGTCAAAGACGTCCTAGATGTCCCATATTTCCTTAACGTCCCAGACGTTCCAGATGTCCCATATGTTCCTAACGTCTCAGACGTCCCAGATGTCCCATATGTTCTATATGTCCCTAATGTCTTAGGCGTCCCATATGTCCCAAATGTCCCATATGTCCCTAATGTCCCAGGCGTCCTAAATGTCCCATATGTCCTTAACGTCCCAGACGTCCCAGACGTCCTAGATGTCCCATATGTTCCATATGTCCCTAATGTCTTAGGCGTTACATATGTCCCAAATGTCCCATATGTCCCTAATGTCCCAGGCGTCCTAAATGTCCCATATGTCCTTAACGTCCCAGACCTTCCAGATGTCCCGTATGTTCCTAACGTCCCAGACGTCCCAGATGTCCCATATGTTCCATATGTCCCTAATGTCTTAGGCGTCCCATATGTCCCAAATGTCCCATATGTCCCAAATGTCCCATATGTCCCTAATGTCCCAGGCGTCCTAAATGTCCCATATGTCCTTAACGTCCCAGACGTCCCAAACGTCCTAGATGTCCCATATGTCCTTAGCGTCCCAGACGTCCCAGATGTCCCCTATGTCCCTAACGTCCCAGACGTCCCAGATGTCCCAGATGTCCCATATGTCCCACATGTCCCTAATGTCCCAGGCGTCCTATATGTCCCATAGGTCCCATATGTCCCTAATGTTCCAGGCGTCCTAAATGTCCCATTTGTCCTTAACGTCCCAGACGTCCCAGACGTCTTAGATGTCCCATATGTCCTTAACGTCCCAGACGTCCCAGATGTCCCATATGTCCCTAACGTCCCAGACGTCCAAGATGTCCCATATGTCCTATATGTCCCTAATGTCCCAGACGTTCCAGATGTCCCATGTGTCCCATATGTCCCTAATGTCCCAGGCGTCCTAAATGTCCTATATGTCTTTAACGTCCCAGACGTCCCAGATGTCCCCTATGTCCCTAACGTCCCAGACGTCCCAGATGTCCCAGATGTCCCATATGTCCCACATGTCCCTAATGTTCCAGGCGTCCTAAATGTCCCATATATCCTTAACGTCCCAGACGTCCCAGACGTCCTAGATGTCCCATATGTCCTTAACGTCCAAGACGTCCCATATGTCCTATATGTCCCTAATGTCCCAGGTGTCCCAGATGTCCCATATGTCCCATATGTCCCTAATGTCCCAGGCGTCCTAAATGTCCGTTATGTCCTTAACGTTCCAGACGTCCCAGATGTCCCATTTGTCCTATATGTCCCTAATGTCCCAGGCGTCCCAGATGTCCCATATGTCCCATATGTCTCTAATGTCTCAGGCGTCCTAAATGTCCGTTATGTCCTTAACGTTCCAGACGTCCCAGATGTCCCATATGTCCTATATGTCCCTAATGTCCCAGGCGTCCCAGATCTCCAATATGTCCCATATGTCCCTAATGTTCCAGGCGTCCTAAATGTCCTATATGTCCTTAACGTCCCAGACGTCCCAGATGTCCCATTTGTCCCTAACGTCCCAGACGTCCCAGATGTCCCATATGTCCCATATGTCCATAATGTCCCAGGCGTCCTAGATGTTCCTTATGTCATTAACGTCCCAGACGTCCTAATTGTCCCATATATCCCTAACGTCCCAGACGTCCCAGCTGTCCCGTATATCCCTAACGTCCCAGACGTCCCAGACGTCCTAGACGTCCCATATGTCCCTAACGTCCCAGACGTCCTAGATGTCCCATATGTCCCTAACGTCCCAGACGCCCCAGACGTCCCAGATGCCCCATATGTCCCAAATGTCCCAGGCGTCCCAGATGTTCCATATGTCCCATATGTCCCTAATGTCCCAGGCGTCCTAAATGTCCCATATGTCTTTAACGTCCCAGACGTCCCAGACGTCCTAGATGTCCCATTTGTCCTTAACGTCCCAGACGTCCCAGATGTCCCATATGTCCCTAACGTCCCAGACGTTCCAGATGTCTCATATGTTTCATATGTCCTTAATGTCCCAGGCGTCCCAGATGTCCCATATGTCCCATTTGTCCCTAAAGTCCCAGACGTCCTAGATGTCCTATGTGTCCTTAACGTCCCAGACGTCCCAAATGTCCCATATGTCCCTAACGTCCCAGACGTCCTAGATGTCCCATATGTCCCTAACGTCTCAGACGTTCCAGATGTCTCATATGTTTCATATGTCCTTAATGTTCCAGGCGTCCCAGATGTCCCATATGTCCCATTTGTCCCTAAAGTCCCAGACGTCCTAGATGTCCTATGTGTCCTTAACGTCCCAGACGTCCCAAATGTCCCATATCTCCCTAACGTCCCAGACGTCCTAGATGTCCCATATGTCCCTAACGTCCCAGACGTTCCAGATGTCTCATATGTTTCATATGTCCTTAATGTCTTAGGCGTCCCAGATGTCCCATATGTCCCATTTGTCCCTAAAGTCCCAGACGTCCTAGATGTCCCATTTGTCCTTAACGTCCCAGACGTCCCAGATGTCCCATATGTCCCTAACGTCCCAGACGTCCTAGATGTCCCATATGTCCGTAACGTCCCAGACGTTCCAGATGTCTCATATGTTTTATATGTCCTTAATGTCCCAGACGTCCCAGACGTCCTAGATGTCCCATTTGTCCCTAAAGTCCCAGACGTCCCAGATGTCCCATTTGTTCCATATGTCCCTAATGTCCCAAGCGTCCTATATGTCCCAGACGTCCCAGATGTCCTATGTGTCCTTAACGTCCCAGACGTCCCAAATGTCCCATATCTCCCTAACGTCCCAGACGTCCTATGTGTCCCATATGTCCCTAACGTCCCAGACGTTCCAGATGTCTTATATGTTTCATATGTCCTTAATGTCTTAGGCGTCCCAGATGTCCCATATGTCCCATTTGTCCCTAAAGTCCCAGACGTCCTAGATGTCCCATTTGTCCTTAACGTCCCAGACGTCCCAGATGTCCCATATGTTCCTAACGTCCCAGACGTCCTAGATGTCCCATATGTCCCTAACGTCCCAGACTTTCCAGATGTCTCATATGTTTTATATGTCCTTAATGTACCAGACGTCCCAGACGTCCTAGATGTCCCATTTGTCCCTAAAGTCCCAGACGTCCCAGATGTCCCATTTGTTCCATATGTCCCTAATGTCTTAGGCGTCCCATATGTCCCAAATGTCCTATATGTCCCTAATGTCCCAGGCGTCCTAAATGTCCCATATGTCCTTAACGTCCCACACGTCCCAGACGTCCTAGATGTCCCACATGTCCTTGACGTACCAGACGTCCCAAATGTCCCATATGTCCCATATGTCCATAATGTTCCAGGCGCCTAAATGTCCCATACGTCCTTAACGTCCCAGACGTCCCTAACGTCCTAGATGTCTGATATGTCCTTAGCGTCCCAGGCGTCCCAGATGTCCCATATGTCCCTAACGAACACAGACGTCCCAGATGTCCCATATGTCCCATATGTCCCTAATGTTCCAGGCGTCCCAGATGTTCCATATGTCCCATATGTTCCAGGCGTCCCAGATGTCCCATATGTCCCATTTGTCCCTAAAGTCCCAGACGTCCTAGATGTCCTATGTGTCCTTAACGTCCCAGACGTCCCAAATGTCCCATATCTCCCTAACGTCCCAGACGTCCTAGATGTCCCATATGTCCCTAACGTCCCAGACGTTCCAGATGTCTCATATGTTTCATATGTCCTTAATGTCTTAGGTGTCCCAGATGTCCCATATGTCCCATTTGTCCCTAAAGTCCCAGACGTCCTAGATGTCCCATTTGTCCTTAACGTCCCAGACGTCCCAGATGTCCCATATGTCCCTAACGTCCGAGACGTCCTAGATGTCCCATTTGTCCGTAACGTCCCAGACGTTCCAGATGTCTCATATGTTTTATATGTCCTTAATGTCCCAGACGTCCCAGACGTCCTAGATGTC
>CALNHX010008247.1:0-63093 GCA_940337035.1 Agriotes lineatus
TCAGTCTTCCCAATGGTACCTAGAAGCGCTTATTCACTATGCAACACAAACTATTCGTGACTCATGGTGTGTAATTAATTCTGCAGCTACCAATATGTCCACAATACCTGATTTTGTATTTACAACTGCCTATTTAATGCTTATATGCTTCCTTTGCTACGTAGAATGACTGTATTGCCTAAATCGAGCATTTGTATTTGATTTTCAGTGCCTCTTTGCCTGTCTATTGTTGAGTTTTTTATGTTTACAAATCCGGTCTTTACTTATGATTAAGGTTTTGTTAAGGCGTTTAAGATTTAGTTAAGTTTCCGAGAAATTAAATTATTATAGAATACTACTACCACCTATTTTTGTTTGGTTTCTTTTTTTTACGGTTTCACATTTATGAAATTAAATAAATTATATTAAATACTTAAAAATAACTAAATACCAAGTATCATAAAGACTACACTTGTCACGTCTCAACATAAGCAGTAAGTATATGATATCAGCTCTTTCTGTGTTTCATTACGATTATCAGCTTCCAGGTTGGTAACAAAAACTGCGGCAGAAATAACACATTTTTATTATAAACTACTAGCAAGATGGTTTCTTGTACGGACAACAAACTTTTTTCTGAATTCAATACATTAAACCCTGTACAGCAATATTGTAGATAAGAAAGAAATAATATTCTTCCCAAAAAAGTTCTCCATCACTCTTTTATACTTCACGTACGCCCTTGAAGTGTGTATGTAATTGTCGTTTCTCTTGTATAGATTGATGAAACTATAGTTGCAGCATTAACAATCAGAATATGATAAAAAATATGATGTGATACACGCACACAACTTCCTTTTGCAGTGATCTTTAATTAATAATTAGCCAAAAACATTATTTTTAATTTTTAACCATTTGTCAAAAAATTTCAAAAATTAAAAATTCTAGAAAAACAGTAAAAAGTAGAGTTAGTTGAAAAGACAAATTTTCTCTAAAATTTTAATACGGGCTGTTCTATTTAAAATTGGAGTTAATAAAAAAAGGAAACCAATTTTCAAGGTATTCAACTGAAAAATCACCTATCTCACATCAATACACATTAAAAATATAATAACAATGTAACGTTTGAAACACATCATTAGAGCCGTTTTGAAAAAAAAACGAAAAAAACTGAAAAATCACAAGAGTAAACACCATACTTCCGGTTATGCGATTTTCTTCAAAAGCTTGTTGCCGCATCTAGATAGTACACAAAACTTATATACACTGCTCAAAAAAATTAAAGGAACACGTAGTAAAAGTAGACTTAAATTGTTACACGTTTCTATGACAATCAGTATTTGTTTGTTGTAGATTTTTGTTTTCAGGAATTTCATAATGGAAACGCTATCACTGTACATTGGAAAATTTGTAGACTGAGTACTGTTTCAAAATTTACATTGACCGTAATTTTAGAAGAATTTTAATAGGTTTTTTTTTAACTTTACATTTTTATTACACTTTTAATGTGTATTGATGTGAAATAGGTGATTTTCCAGTTGAATACTTCTAAAATGGGTTTCTTTTAGTTTTTTATTAACTCCTATTTTAAATAGAACACCCGGTATATTATTACATTTTTGAATTTAGCTTAAAATTTTAGAGAAAACTTGTCTCTTGAACTAATACTCTATTTTGTACCGTTTTTGTAAAATTCGTAATTTTTGAAAATTTTTGACAAATGCTTAAAAAATTAAAATCAAATTTTTGGTTAATTATGAGATCACTGTAAAAGGAAGTTGTGTGCCTGTATCACACCAGATTTTTTAAAGTTATGTTCCATTTTCTCCAAAACTCATCTTCCAAACTTTGTTTCTTAGCATTATTCACCATTTTGTTTACTTTTATTCAATGATGTTTATAAAACTCATAGTCTTTAATGCATTTTGTTGTGAGGTAGCTGTGCCATAACTGTTTCCTTATCTTCAATGTTGATGGATTTGTTTTGTCTTTGTCTTAATAGTATGGTTTTTTTACATCACATACCTTTTCTGCTGCCGTTATTTATTTTTTTAAATTTTTGCCCAATAGCTTCTGCTTTATCATCATATTTAAGTAGAGGGAAGTGGATGGTTCTGGAACCTCCCCCCACCACTTGGCCTTGAGTTCAAGGCCAAGGCCACGTTCAAGCCCAAGGTCACATGCAAGGCGAGGCCACGTGCAAGCCCAAGGTCATGTTCGAAGCGAGGCCACGTTCGGAGCGAGGCCACGTTCAAGGTCAAACCCGCGTTCGAGGTTGAGGCTACTTTAAAAAAATTCAAGGTCAAGATCGCGTTTACGGCCAAGGGCATAGAAAGAGTTAAGTAGTGCTTAGAACAGACTGCGCTTAACATATTTATTTAAAAAATTAGGCATGAAGTAAACGTCTAGGATACTTCGTGTCTAAATTATGACTCGACTAGGATTCGAACCTAGGTCTCCCTGTATATCCGCAATCTGCAGCCGAGGGTATCTTTACCTCTAGACCATCGAGTCTGATAGAAGATTTGGTTACTCATCCAGAGCACCTTCGTAGAGTGAAAGATACACATAATTTAATAAAAAAAGTTATATTTAAGATGCACATACAAAGAGTAATTACAGTAGTGGCTAGACTAAATGATTATAATACCAACAGATTAAGAAATACGTTACAGACATACACATTAGAGCGAATAAAATAGTGCTTAAAACAATAGTAGATATACAGCAGGAATTATCCGCGGGCGAGAGCAGCTTCTTCAAGACATCAGGTTTATTTTTTAGCAAAATCGTTTGCCAATTCGTATCTACCGCATATGAAGGGAAATGGTATTTTATCTTGAACGTTAAAACGTTATGTTCAGTAAAGTTGTTCACTTGTATTTTAAAAACGGAAATAGTTGTCAAGGAACTGGTATCCATTTTACGCCACGTCACGTTGTGCACTCCATCATTGTAGGCGAAAGAAGCTGAACTGCACCGCGGCGGTTGAAGGACGTAGAGAATCCCATCATGAACTGCAGCGAGAGCAACCAAAAATTGTATTGGTAGCATGTTCAACAAGTCGATGGCAACTAGTGAATGGTTTGGCGCCGCACTTTGCATCACTTATGACAACAGCAACCTTTTGTTTTGTCGGCCGCACCCGTTCCATTGTTGCCAGCCACATCTACTCCTGGGGAAAAATGCAACGCATCGAAAAGTTGATAAGTCAAGTCTTCGATGGTTTGTAATTGCTGGTAGACCTTGGCAATTTTGCAGTTGGGTGACCAACGGAGGTGTTCAGATAGGGGTTTGTCATTGCGCTCCCAACCAGAAATTTGAACTCCGCAGTAGAAACACTGTACACAATTAATCGTATCGCTGATGCAAAAGAAACCGGCACCTGCTAGCGATTCTGGAGTTTGACCTCGACTCCAATCGCCGAATGTTCGTAGCCGTTTGGAGTAGCTCCCAAATTCTGGATGTCGAGGTTCTGAGCTCATGATGGCAACTAACTACGCACACGTTTGTGAAAGTTTTATATTCTACAATTCAAGGTCACAATCTCGAAACTTTAAAATAAAACCACAGAAATATTTCTAAATATATTTAATTATTTCCAAGTATAAGTTATATATGTAACTTCCCCATCCTCCAGTAGGCCTAGGTACCGGTCCACTGGCTTGAAGATGTTGGTCTGCCACCACACAGCTGACGATCCGTCGAAGACTGCAGGCCACGTCCGTAAGGTGGTCGTCTCCGCTAGGGTCTCTCCTTGTAGGTTCAAGGGGTACTCCATTGTGACCACTGCCTGGAGAGACCGTTGAGAGGATGCTGGAGGGCAACTAGCCAAAAACCGGCGAAAATGACGGTAAAATTGTTCTGCATTCTTAAAGTTAGTTGCCATAGCTGCTTGATGATTATGGTAGGTGCTGGAGGATTATGATGACTGTTACAGAAAACAGGCAACTTAATATAGGAGCGTAGTCAAGGATGGGAACGTAGAAGGTCAAGGGTCTTACCTTGAGATTCACATATAAAGCGTAACGTTTTTCCACCACGGCTACCAGTCATCATGCCTGATATTGTTGTTGATGCGCCCTTTGAAGATGCTCCTACATTTTACAAGGAGTTTGAATACTTCATCACCTCCGAACCGAGACCTCCATCAGCTCGTCAACTCCAGGCTGCCGTAACAATAGACTATTCCATGAGTCTTGGAAGCGAGCGCCTATGGCAGTCGACCCTCCTGAGGACGCTACCCACCACATACGAGGGTGACCCATTCCTGTGGTGGCGGCGGCATGTAGAGGTCCCCATCCAGCGCGTTCTCGCTCGGCTAGCAGATGGGGATGTAGTATATATTACTTATTGTTGGTTTAATTAAATATATGTATATAAAGGTGTCTGTGTTTTTATTGCACTCCTAGCGACGTCTATGATTATTGATATTTTATAAGTAGAAGCCCACGCTTTCAGTATTCATATCCAGTTCGACGCTTGAGCAATGCCTATCGATAAATTTGGCAAACATATGCATGCGAATTCCACGTCACACCCGCAGGTGTTTGTGGTTGAAGAGCTAAGCGAGCCTTTATATTATGAACGAGATTTACAACTAGTATCCATTGCCGTCAATTATGATAGATGGTACATCCTACCGCATGGTGACATCGAATATACTATTCCCTTCCGTGAAGCTGAAATAACAAACGTCTTACTTTATCCCGAAAATACCGAAATTTATATCAACAAGTTGGGGTCATATAACTTTCGCGAAATGATTGGGATGACATTAAAAAGGGGTGATATGCTAAAATTTTGGGCAGTCAAGCCAAATATGTTATATGTGGAATTTCAACTCAAGGTTCCCATAATTGTTGAGTCCAAAAAGGTAGTGCAGTAAACATGACTTCAAGGTTGCGTTTACGCTCACCTCCTACCACATATAACCTTGGAAATGTGAAAATAAAAGCGCGTAGAAGAGTCTGCAAGGGTAGTAGCATCCGATAGTCGTGCAGAAATGGAAGCCTTGTTGAAAGCTATCGAGGTAGTTCAGAGTAATAAAGCAAGAAAGCCGCAACCACTGTTCTGTCCAGAACTTCTGAATAGTAGGACGTACAAATTAAATAAATCAAGTTCTAAGTACGTGAGTGTAGGGTTTGATTGGAGTTCGCAATTTAACCCAAGTATTATAATACGGGGTGCCAAAAATGACTGGGTGCAGTTAAATGAATGGGCATTGTATTTGAAGCGATCCAGACAAGGAAAATAATCAAATTGGAGGAAGTGGGCTTGTCAGAGGTGCGTTTAGCGAGCGAAACTGTAGAAGAATTGTGGCGCTTGCAGAAACTCGTGGAAGTGCGATTCGCACAATTAAAAGCGTTACACTTTGAGAGTTTCTATAAAGAGATAGTGAAGGGTGTAGCAAACCTTTGTGGAGACTGTTTAGTAAATGTATGGTCTGTAGTGGATCAGCTGGAGGAGAACTCTGAAAAGACTGCGTGTATGGTGGAAGTGCTAACGTTCGCGAGTTCTATGGTAAAGTGCGACATCGAAGTGGAAGCCCTGAGTCGTCAGTTGGCAGTGTAGTCATGTGGATGAATTATAGAGAGGCTGCTCGACCGGTTGCAAGAGACGTACCTAGTGCGGTTGAACGATTAGTGAGTTCGTTAAAGGATTTAGCTTTTGAAGCGTCGCACGAAGTCATATATGGGTTAGGACGTTCCGGATTCAGTGACGAAGAGTTGTATAAAAAAGAAAAACAGTACAAAAATGGTGCAGCTGTCGGTCAACTATTCTTAGACGGAGCCATAAATGAAGGCCTCCTTGTAGATTTAATGGATAGTCTTGGCCTAAAATGGCATATGTGTGAAGTAAAAGCCTTTATAGAGAGGAAGGAAAATGAAGAAGAGCGTGCAGTTTGACGACTCGAAGAATAAGATTTATAATTTGCATACGTGGACGTATGCGTATCGAGAAGCTCGAAAAGGACGGTGGGAATGGGCAGGTGTGGATAGGTTGCGGTTCCATTGGAGGATACTTACTATGGATGAAGTACTGCGAGACGTCTTGTGCGCCGAACATAGGCAGACAATTTATGTAGAACGCTTTTCCACTAGTACGTAGATGTTTAATCCATGTAGTTAAACTATATATATTGTAAACAAATAAAAAACAATAAAAATTAAAAAGGTTTTTTTATTCCATTATGTAGTGATTATAAATATGATACACGTTAGATAAAGCGCAATAACAAATCGGTTTGGAATGATATAAACAAGCGGGTTGTGATGGGGTGAGGGCCGGTCTTTCTTCCACTTCGATGATTGGGATGGTAGTAAAGCGGCGTAGAAACGTTGCCTTTTCTCGACCTTTCACATATACTTCGGTGGCACCTTGCAGAAGACGTCGCAAGATTGCAGGAAACATGTATCCTGGAGTAAATCCCTCATTCCAGTCGATGCAATGGTGATTAGTCATTACCCAGTGGGCTTGTTGTTGTAAATGTGGTGTTAAGGAATGGAGGGCGAAAGGGGGTTTAAAAATGTGGTGAGATACTGCGGTACCGTCGTAGGAGGCCAATTCTTTTGGGGTAAAGTGCTTATCGGACGTCTTAAAACCTTGAATATCGATAATGATCTTCATCGTATTAGGTATAGGGAGCATGGTCTAGTTACGCTAAAAGTCGAGGTGCAACTGAAGTGTTTTGCGAAATTACAGTTGTTTAACTGCTTTTGACAATGCGTTGTAAGTAAAAACCCGATCGTGAAGAACGAGACAATACGCAGTTGTGTTGGCTGGCACGTTAGCGGAAGTTTCAAATTCAACACGAAAAACGACAGCGTTTGCATGAAGGTAGTCTTCTTGATGGGAACAATCGATTACAACAATGGGCGCCTTGTCTGCAAAGTCATGGCGGGAGAAGAAGGGCTCATCGATTTTGCTATAATAAGATGATTGAAACTTGGAATACATGTCGTATAATGTTGCGTAATGATTGAGTGCATAATTGTTATGTAAATTGTCGTATGGGAATCTTTCGGTGTTCAAATAAACTCGGAAATTAGTAAGACCAATTTTATCGAAATTAGCATTGTCTTTAGCGATTAGCCCCGAACGACCTGATTGAAACCCTACAATGACATATCTGGGGGTTTGTAATTTTGTGCTTGTAGCGATAGCGTGAGAATGTTGAGTCACAGCATGAACACCGGGTATGATATGAAGCTGCCAGCTGCGAAATGCGACTTGAGTGTCAATATTTTTATCGATGTATTTGGTAAGGGCTAATTCTTGAGCAAGACCTGGAGTGATATGAGGAACCTTCCAATATAGTTTGTCAATCGTAACTTTAGCCGTCTCCCCTACGGTAGCACTGAATACGGCATCGGCATCGGTATTGCTGCGAATTAATACGAGTTCTTGTCGGATGTTAAGTATTACTTTACCATAATCTTCGGCGAATCCTAACAGCATTCTCAACGGTATGCAGGCACTAAAGTTACCTTCCTGATCGGTAATGGGAGGATCGCCGCCGGCAAACCAACCTGCATTTTGAAGCTTTTTAACGTCAGCGGAACTGTAGGACACATATCCCTTAAGAGTAGACGTAATACCAGGTTTGGTGACAGAGTCGACAACGACGCCATTGATTTCGTATCGGATTTCGCTAAATAAGTGAGCCAAACCATTGTTAAGGAATTTAGCCGTTGTAACTTCACCGTTTTCCTTCCGCAACTTTCCCTCTAGGTACAGATAGCTCAGGCCGGGAAGAGTTGACATATCTTCGGGAATTGGAATTCGAATTTCATCGTTATAGTCAAAACGGTTTGTATACGGTTGATGTGTGTGCAATTGATTGCTAATGATAGAAGTGTCGACGAGGACTCGCTCTCCAATATTTAAAATACTCATTACACTATTGTAAAGCCTAAGGACCGCAAGAAGTCTCTGTTTGCTTTAGTTAGCTGCGTGGTGGACGAAGCCGTACTGATCTTACGAGGGTGTGGGCGACGATTCTTATAGGAAGTAAAGCAGGGGTGGTACGGAGTGGTGAATCGAAAACCCATTACAGTTTCTTTAAATGTAATGTTACCGTAACGGTCTCCTTACTAAAACTGACAGGATTATCCGATTGGTCTAGTATTTTAATAGTTAAGTTAGTGATCTGTTTCGTGCTGATCGGTAGATAGATGACAGGGTTAGGGGTTTCCACTATTTTGTACCCGGGTGGTACTATGGGGAAGAATTGGTGAATGATATGGCCGGGCTTACCATTTTTATATGAACCAACGGAGATGTTGCAATGAATAAGAATCGAGTTGATGTTCAAAATTTTCGTAACATGTTCAGCTGTGTGCCACCTATCTGCAGCATAAATTTTTTTCTCAAAGCCTAACATGTCCCGGATAGTATTGTCGCTTTGAAAGTCGATTGGAACGGTGGACTTTATTTCGGTTTTTAAGGTGCTGTTGTTTCCACGTAGCAGTACCTGTTTAACACCCGCATCAGAATCGAGTTGGTTATGTAAAAATTCAGCAATGTCGGTAATTTCATATGCTCCCTCTGGTATAATAATAGGAGGTTCTCCAACAAGATGAAATTCATTGTTGGGAGGTCTAACGTTTGGAATAGTATAGTAGGTTTCGAAACTTAACAATCCCAAGACGTATTCGCTACCATCGTCTAAGAAAATGGGAGGGTCAAAATTTGCAGTAGGAACAGATGAATCTCCCGTAAGAGTGAATATACTGGACATGATGAAGCGCGGCACTTAAACTGACGACAAAAGCGGTTTCGCAAAGTTATATAGGAATTTGAGACACAAATGTCCACATGTGTATGATGCGAGTTTTTGATATCTATTAGAGTTGTACATAATTGTGTTGTTGCTACCATCGCTGCGAAAGTAGTTTACTAACGTAGGCTGTCCAATGTGTGCCAGGTCCAACATCGTCGTCTAAGTTAGTAACACCACATTCTCGTTGACAAATTTTGTCAGGTAGGGCATCTCGCATAAATATCCCCCTAAAATGGGGAATTTCTAAGCGTTTAACGTACTGTGCAATATTGATGTTCGTCAACGCTCGGCGTGGTAGCTTCAACGGTAGTTTTTTGACTGATACGGTCGTAGATATAGCCCTTTTCCTCGAGCCATGGATTCCATAGCTTTGTTATGTCGCTCTTTTTCCTGGAGATCCTTTTTAGAAGCCTTTGAGTCGCCAACCGCTTTAGCGACTGCTGCAGCACCGCCTCCGAGAGACCCCAATGCTCCTAATGCAGCAAGTATGGGTACAAGCGGCAATATACCTCCTCTCTTGGGAACAGGTACTACTCTAGAACGAATTCGGCGTTTCCTTCGCGATTTAAAAACGACCGCGCCTCCAATACGTTTACGCCTACTACACCTTGTACGCTTCCGTTTTCTAGATACCCCCGTACCAAATTTTTGCGCAATACCGACAATAGGTAGTGCACGCTTTCGTTTCCGGGAGACTCTTACACCAACAGTGGGTTGTGTACGCTTCCGTTTTCTAGATACTCCCGTACCAAATTTTTGTGCGGCAACAGGTAATGTACGCCTTCGTTTTCGGGGGACCGTCACACCAGCAGTGGGTAGTGTACGCTTCCGTTTTCTAGATATCCCCGTACCAAATTTTTGCGCTGCAATAGGTAGTGTACGTCTTCGTTTCCGGGGTGTTTCCATAACAGCAATGGGTTCTGTACGCTTTCGTTTCCGGGAGACTCCCATGCCGAGTTTGGTTTTCCCTTTCATAATCCCTGTAACAGCAAGAGCTGCCGCTCTTTCTCCAAGAGTAGAGTCTTTTGCTTTAACGCGTTCCCAAGCTTTCTGTGCAAGAACTTTATCCGCCGCGTGACGCGTCGAAAGATTGCTAGATTGTGAGTATGCGATGTCGTGTTGCTTGTAAGCCTCGTCCAGAGGGTTTCTTCCTCGATCACCTCGAGAAAGCCGTTTGTTTAAACGAGTGCCAGGTCCGCAAAACTTATAACCTGGTATATGTAATTCGAAAGGCAACTTGTCAATAAGGGTGTTCAACAAACCGCGACCTTTCCGTCTTACGATTCGACGACGACTACGAGTTTTACGTCTAGTATAACTCATCTTAAAGAAACGCTCGTCGAAGAGCGACTGACGATGTGAAGCTCAAAGGGGTAGATATATACTTAGCACAGCGCGGTTAGAAGCTAGTTCGCCCCCGTCCGAAAACGATGAAGAACGTCAAACTTGTGAAACAAAAATGTTCGCTGCCGGTAGTAAATCATACAGTAAATTCCATGTCACAGAGGTTCAGACGACACGGCACTTTACTGGGTATAGGATGTAAAAGGGGTTTGATCATTGGTCCTTCCGGCTCTGGGATAACCAATGCGATGATCAGTCTTTTGGTGCACCGCAATGGGGTGCGGTTTCAAAACTTGTATTTGTATTCCAAAACCCTTGACCAACCTAAATACAAATTTCTGAAGATACTCCTGAAGTCACTAAAAGAAATCGGATTCTACGAATTCAGCGAGGGGTGTGAGGTTATCAAACCACACGAGGCGAAAGAAAATTCTGTTATTGTGTTTGATGATGTGGCATGCGACACTCAAAGCATAATTAGAGATTATTTTAGTTTCGGACGTCATCGAAATATAGATTGTTTTTACCTCTGTCAGACTTACTCATCAATCCCGAAACAACTGGTGCGAGATAATGCGAATATCATAATCGTATTCCGGCAAGACCACACCAATCTTAAACACATTTACGATGATCATGTAAACACAGACATGTCATTCGAAAAGTTTAAAAACTTATGTTCCCACTGTTGGATCAAAGATCACGGATTTTTAGTTATCGACAAAGAAAGCGAAATCAACGCCGGTCGTTATAGAAAAGGGTTCGACAGTTACTTCACTATATAGGTATGGACCACTGCTGTACAAATTATTAGTCTACGAACAACGACAGTAATAGCAACATGGACAAACGGTTAGTAAGCGATCTTATTAAAGCTAGAAAGGCTGTCAGGCGGAAATATAAAACTTTAAAAGCAGATATCGCCGAATCGCAGACGGCTCTTGCGGAGCAATTTAAACCAATTTCCCAACCACTCACGGAATTGCTAACATCCATTAAGCAAGAAGGAGGTCAAACAATACAGCAAGAAGTAGGACCTATGCTGAGAACCATCAAACGACGAGTGTCCACACCATCTATCCTACCCCGTCCGAGAAATGGCAAAACCCCCGTACGAGCGTCAACCCCCGACATTGCCATTCCCGGACCGTCGACTTCAGCGTTGGTAACATCCACACCTAGATTTCTTGACAGAGAAGTATTGTATGAGAGTTTACCGGATGAGGAGCAACAGGTAGAAGTTCAAGAAGAAGAAGCGGCAATTGAAAGTTCAGTAGCAGAGGCTAGGGAAACCGTGCGACAAATGATGGAACCGGAAGTTCTAGGGGAATACCTGGAACAGTTCTCAGGGTTAGCTAGAAAATATATCGAGGGAATGATACGAGATACAGAGAGCAAGTACGATCTCCACTATGGAGTTCGATGGGACATAGACACTGATAAGTTTGCAATTGGGAATAAACAGCTTACTTTTGAGGGTCAGGACATGGTTATTACAGATCACGGAAATAAAATAGTATACAAAGGCACCCCCGGCTTTTACGAATTAATGTTCTTAAAGAAACCGATAACTTATACAACCAAAGACCGTGAAAATTACTATGACATAGTGAACCGATCCGCCGCAAACCGTAAGAATTACGATCCAACCCAAGGGATAAGCGGCAACGCCGGCGCAACATATATGAAAGTAGTACGCCCCCTGGCTACATCCTCCGGCATTAGACAACCTACCAGAGCCGCATCGAGGGTGCAGCGTACCGGTAGGGGATTATTAACAGTAACCAATAAAAAAGTGGAATTTGTTCCTTGGAAAGATCCAAATTCATTAGTGAATTGTCTGCGCATATTACTAGCCTCTCAGGTAGCGGGGCACACCGGCCATTCCAACGAAATCGTAAGCATCACCCAAGCTCTACGAGATGCAAAAATAATTCACTAAGACGAGTACAAAAGCAGAGGACCTATTGAATTACGATCAGAAGGTGTTAGACGATAGAGTAATGCCCATAGACAAATTTGGACGCCACTACCATAGCGCGCGCTACGGTTCTCATCGCAAACATATCTTTATGAAAGTTCAAAATGTAAACCGACTCCATATAGAGGTACCACTGCTGCTAGTGGGGCGTGGTTATGATGAAAGCGGATATTCCAAAATTTTCGGTAATAATGAGTACGTTTTTCCTTTAACGATCGGTGAGATCATAAGTGTTCAAGTCAACGGACCTTTGGTAGTATCACACATCAACGGCATCAAACACGACACGCTTGTCGGTAAGACATTGCGGCGAGGAGATAAACTGAAATTCGAATCCATAAACACTAAGTTATACGTGCAACTGCTGCTTAAATGTCCCATAGCAGTCGATACAGCAACATTCGGCAATGAGTCCTAAGGAGGATCTAGTTGCAGAACTTCACAAACCAGCGCGAAGAAATTTCAAGAGACGACGGGTGATTCTCAAAGGATTGCATGATTTACTACAAGCGGATTTGGTGGAGATGCAACCATATGCACGAAGCAATAAAGGTTATCGATACATTTTAGCTGTTATTAATGCGTTTTCTAAATACTTGTGGGCTCTCCCGGTAAAACGGAAAACGGGAAAAGATGTAGCAGCAGCTATGCGAAAAGTTCTTGCTAATATGAAGGTATCTCCAAAAAACGTACAAACCGATTTGGGAAAAGAATTTTATAACAGCGATTTTCAAGCATTGATGCGACGTTACAAGATAAATCATTACAGCACGTATTCAACTATGAAAAGCAGCATCATAGAAAGATGTAACCGCACCCTTAAGAACATGATGTGGAAGCAGTTTAGTTTGCAAGGGTCCTACAAATGGTTGGACATTCTGCCCCAACTTTTAAGCAAATATAACACAACCAGGCATAGCACAACAGGTATGAAGCCGGCTGAAGTTAATCTTAAAAATGCCAAACGTCTGTTACACACCGTGTACAGCCACACAAAAACTGTAGATCCGACACCTCAAAAGTTTCATAAAGGAGATTCTGTACGCATTAGTAAATATCGTTCGATATTTAACAAGGGCTACACACCCAGCTGGAGCAACGAAATATTCAAAATAGCCACAGTGCGACTTACAAATCCTACCACCTACAGACTCACCGATCAGGAAGGGCAAGAAATCAAAGGTGGATTTTACGAGCACGAATTACAGAAAACCAAACACTCGGACGTATACCTGGTAGAAAAGGTGTTGAAGAAGAAGGGTAATCAGCTTTACGTAAAGTGGTTGGGATTCGATAATCGTCACAATTCTTGGATATCCAAAAACAATGTTGTATAACTTATTATGATTCTATAGAACTCTTTCAATAAAACACTTTTTTGTTTTACTACCATTTATTTTCTTTAAATAAAAACTTTTTTATGTTTTACAGTAATTTATTATTGTAAATGCTAAACATGAGTGACTACAGTGTTAAATAACAAATATACTTGGTAATGCGGACCCAAACAATCAGATTTTTCGTAAAATTTAACTTACTACCTATATCATACAAGCTAGTGTTCTTAACCTATACTATAAAAATCGCTGCAATCTGGATACGAACTCGTTCGATTAGACGGTCCATCTGGTTCGCAGAGGGCCGAGGTTACCGCCCACCCGAAACAACGCTCGTCCTTGACGTTTTGGACGTTCACGATCGCTTTCTTGGTCTGAATCTGCTCCGGGAGCGGGATATACGAAGACGCCCGAAACGGATTGAATTTATTTATATTTAATTCTAGGTACAGCAGCTGCTTCAAGATCCACCCTGTAAACATTTTGCGGTTAGTAACATTAACAAGAATTACAATTGTAATACACACCTGAATCGCGTTCCTCAAATTCGGACACCTTCTGGTCCAATATCCCCGTTAAATTATCATATAATTCGTTCAAGTCTGTACCGCGAGTTACCACCTCGTTGGTCGTATTAAAACTTTTGACGTCTTGTACATCTTGAGTCTCCAAAATAAAATACCCGAAAAGTTCGAAATTTAATTTTATACTGTTTAATTTGGTCAGTTGTCCTTCTATTAGACCTATAATTTTGTCTTTCAATTCCGTCATATATTCTACAACACTTATATGATAATTTTCCGTGGACACCCTGTAGCTGGCAACACGGGACTTGAAGGCGCTTGGAAGGGCTACCACTCCTTTCTCCAGGTGGATGACATCACACCGCCTCGTGTGACGATTGCTCCTCAGGTGTCCAACGAAACAAGTCCGACGAACATTTTCATCACACACGTCGCAGTATTGCGTCTTGGGGAGCTGTTCTGTTAAACCAAACGTTGGAAAACATGAAACACTACAATAGAGACGCACTCACCACCGCTGGAGTCATTAGGTCTTGGACGTTTACTCGCCGATGGTCCCTCACCAGCTGCTACCGAAGCCTCCATAGCGTCACCTGTAGGAAACAGACAATCGATATAATCAACAGCAATCAACACGTTTCCACTTACCACTCGTCGATGGGTGGTCCAGCTCGTGGCGACAGCTATCTCTTCGATGGCGAAACAAATTGTCAGCTCTGGTGAAGGACTCTCCACAAGCAGTGCACCTGAACATAATGGCAAATTAGTCTCGCGCAATCGGTTAATATACTAATTGCGCGATTAGCTACCCAGCTCGAGGCTTACTATTCACAAACGCAATGAACACCTTTATTTATAAACACTGATTAACAAATTAAACCTCGAACGGATTACCCAGGTGTCACCACGGGGAGGATTCGCTTTGGACACCCTGGAGAGGATAGGGGGGCAAGGTTATTTGTGTTAGAGGTGTATGATATGTTAAACGATTATCTACTCGTTACTTAGCTTTTTTATCGAGCTCCTGACGTCTTGCACGAATCGCACTCTCCACAGCTAACAGATCTTGAATTAGCTCTAGCCTTGCTAACGCAGCATTCTTAAAGATGTCCATGTTAGTTGCGCTGTGGCCGTGGCGGATCTTAGGTAAAGCAGCTATGCTTTTTAGGTACTCATCATGCATCGTCGCTTCTAGGCTGGCGGCTCGAATTTCTAGGGAGCTAATAACAATATAAGCTACTAAACTGGGAAAAGCACGTTCTAAACACCTTCAATGTTAAATAACATATATGGATAAAAAATAATATCTAATATACCTTAGATAATGCTCTCCACTGCGAAGATCAGCAGCTTTCGCATTTATTGCATTCCGATTAGACACGTATTCACGTTCGGCACGCTGGGATGGCGAAATGTCATCCATGTCTTCCTCCTGCGGGGTAGACGTAATCGACACCACAGTATCGATTACGTCACTCCCAGTGGCTACAACAGCTACACCACCCGAAACCGGAGATGCCTGTACAATTACAGAAGGCACTGCGGCCACATTTTCCGAAGGTTGGATTGTTAGCCGCTTCGAAATTCGACTGGTCGGTCGACTTGAGCCGGAGTCTATCTCCAAACCATCTACAAGGGTTGTAAACTCTTGCGCCGCACCGTCGCCGGAAGCCGCCTTTTCCAATGGAATGTCGTCAAAATCGAACGCTTCCATAAACATTTCCGTTTGTGATAGATGCGGAGACTCAGATTGCATTGCTGTTGCTCGTCAGTAGCAAATTTGATTCGAGAGCCAGACGATATTGTTTCAATAAGAAAATGCTGCTCGTATGAAGTAATGCTCTGTAGCGATAATTTTGAAGGGACTAAATTAAGATCTGTTTCAGTATTAATTTTCAGTTCTCCTCTTCTTACTTCGTTAATAATTTCTCTAATAACATTAAAGGCAACTAACATAGTTTTTAAAATTTCATTTACGATAGCGGTTTCAACACTTTTAAAATGCGTAGCCCAAATAACAGTTTTGCTAGGTATAGCAGTATCAATTTTGTGTAATATAAACTTCAAAGTTTGTAAGTCGTTACTCCCTATAGCATTACGTAAATGGAAATTATAGATTTTTAACATACAGATCTTTGTTCAACCACAGTATATTTGAATTTGACGGCAACATTTTGCAGACTGAGATATCTTATATTTCTATCTTTGTCTTTATAGCACATGCTCCTCTCTCCAACTGCGAGAAATGACGTCATCGCTCGAAGCGTGCGAGAGAGAGCTGGTGTTTATAATGTGTTTGGTGGGCAGTAGCCCCAAGGCAAAGTGTCAGTATACACACAGTTTACTATTCTTTTGTCATCATGTGGGTCTAAAGCCTTTTTCTTTTTTTTAAAGAAAATACGTTGTGAGTTTTTGATCTAATTGTTCTCTGATCGCAAAATACTGTTTCGTTATTAAACAGGCAGTCTTTGTAATCGTCAAATGTAATTCTATTCAAAGCAGCTCTGGTAATACCTTTAGCTTTCTTTGAAATTTTAAATTCCCCATTCTCAGCATCTTCTAATGTTTTGAAAGCATACAATTTTGCACGTAGACCAACAAATTCGGTAATTATTTTACCACTCATTTCGTCTTTCATTAGACCTATTACTTTTGTATTAACTTGTGTAAGGTTATATGGATTGTTCAGGGGATAATCGCTTGTATCAAATTTGTGAATATCTTCTCGTATAAAATCGTATATATTTGTAAGGGTAAAGTGATATATGGGACTATCAGTGTCTGTGTACAGCAGTTTTTCTTGATTACCCATCTTCTGTTTAATATATCTATAATGAAAATCGTAAATTAAAATTTTTGAAATATCTAGGATTGAAAATGCAACATATATTGGCTTATTAAAAACGATTTCCAACTGATTTAATTCTATAAGTACCAAGTCTTTATCTAAAATAGTACAGCTGTGAAAATTTGGTTTTGATATGTATGCACTGGCTCCGTACATACCTTCCCATTTAGAAATTAATTTTATTATTTTTTAAAATTATTTTTGGCAGCTTGCCTTAATTTTGTATTTAAATCTATGTACGGTTTAAGCCAAGCTGATTGTTTAAATTTTAATATTTTATGGATTTTTACAATTTTCAACCCTAAACTTACAGCTTGCTGCAGATTGCGGTAATGTATTACGTAGTTTTCTTTTTTAAATAATGTGTTTGTCAATTTTGATTGTTTGGATGTTGGCGGTGTATAATGGTCAGGACATAAAGGCAAATCTTTGTGAAGTTCAAATAAATGTTGAGGATATTTTAAATCGACTTCATAAATATAGCCTGTTTCAGAATTTTTCGGAGTATTTAATGATCAATATTAGGAATTTCTAAGGCATTTACCCATTCAATCCCTCCATACGGTAGATATTCAGGCGTCCCGGCTCCGTACATGTTATTAATATCTAACTACAGGATATATGATTCAAGATCGGCTTCTACATATTTTTCACCCATATATCGATTATTAGCTTTAGCGTATCGATTCGAACACTGTGCTAACCCTCCTCTAATACCCCTCTCTATGAACGACAGTTGATCTACATCTGTCAGCAGATCAAGTTTAACTTTAGTAGTTTTCAACATTGCTTGAAATGCCAATCCTGGTGCCGTGTAAAAATGTAGAGCATCCAATCCATACGTTTTCATACAATTTTCTCTCAAACACATCAGCTAAGAGTAGAACATCAACAGTAAGATACATATCAGCATACTGGCCTAGAGTTTGCATATTAAATGTGTTCCAAACACGAGTGCATGTTCATAATTTTCATCTGAAATAGCTGTTCCATGCAGCTGACTAAAAAATTGCGTTTTGTCAGGAAGACTTTTATCATTCAACTTTTCAAAATTGTCTAGGTAGTCGTATGGAAAGATACCCTTACGTAGTATATATATATATATAATGCGAGCTGTGTTACGGTTGATGCCGTCTCTCGCTTCCCATTAGCCAGGCCCGTCTGTCATTCCAGTCATTATCTTTCAGGCCTCGTGCTTCCATTGCCTCTAGCAAATCTTGATACCAGCTTCTCGGTGGTCTCCCACGTTTTCTTCTCTCTGGAGGTTGCCAGTCCCAGATTTTCTTGGGCCATCTATTTTCTGGCATAAGTTTTAAGTGTCCATACCAGATGAGGCTTTTCGTTTCGATGGTGTCCACTATGGTTTCCTGAACTCCCATAGTCTCTCGAATTGTTTCATTCCTGATGTGTTGTATTCTTGAAACTCTAGCTGACCTCCTCCAAAAGTTCATTTCCATGACACATAGTCGGGATCTGTTACTCTTGTTTAGCTCCCATGTTTCACATCCATATGTTACGATGCTTTCAATTATTGTCTTATAGATGGTTTTCTTATTTTTCTTAGATATTTTTCGACTCCATAGCACTGGGTTAAGCTGTTGAATTGCTCGTCGACCCTGGTTTATTTTATTCTTTATGTCTAAATCGCTTTTTCCTGACTCTGCAAAGGTGACGCCTAGGTACTTAAAGTATTTACAATTTTTAATGATGTTGTTCTAGAGGATAAGGTCATTTCCTTGTTCTCATAGGACTAAGTACTCTGTTCTTTGTAGGTTTATCTCGAGTCCCCATTTTTTGTACTCTTCTTGAAGCTTTCTTACCATATATGAGAAGTCGTCTTCACCTGCGGCTACTACAACTTGGTCGTCAGCGAATATAATGGTATATAGGGGAGCATCGCCTACTCCAATGCTCATATTGCTGCATTTGTGCCACCAAGAACTTAAGGCGGCTTCAAGGTATACTTTGAAAAGCGTAGGAGCGAGAGAGCAACCCTGTCGTAGGCCCTTCGTTACTTTAAATTCTATAGACAGTTCTTTCCCTAGTTTGACAGCACTAGTACAGTCCTCCTATAGTTTTCTAATTGCACTAATATACCTATTGTTGATATTTTGTAATTTCACGCTGTTCCACAGCTTGCCTAGTGGAACGGTATCATAGGCTTTCTGAAGGTCAATAAATGTTAGGTGTACTGTTCTTCCCCGTCCCATTCGTTTTTCAATAAGCGTCTTTAAAACAAATATAGCGTCTACACATGATCTACCAGCCCTAAATCCATTTTTTTCTTCTGGTTCCTGTAGTTCTTCTTCCAGTCTTCGCTTTATCACTCGCCCGTAGAGTCTAGAAAACGAGCTGATTACACTAATACCGCCGTAGTTTCTACATTCCTGTCTGTTTCCTTTCTTAAATATTGTTGTAATGTAGGCCTTTTTCCAATCTGCTGGCGGATCTTCGCCTGCTAGACATTTATTAAAGATGAACGTTATAATTTCTAACAGCCTTATTGGACTAGCCTTTATTAGGTCAATTGAAATTCCACCGGGACCAGGAGATTTTCCACTTTTCATACCTTTTAGAGCCTCCTTGACTTCCGTGACGCTTATTTCTCTGGGTATTTCCTGTGTTGTATTGTCGAGGTTCTCATAAGTTTCTCTATTTTTGTTTAAAAATTCCTCTCTAGATTCCGTTAGAAGTGTCTTGTAGTATTTCCGCCATGTGTCAATGTTTATTAAGTTTAATCCGCTTTTGTCTTTGTTATGTGTTCTTATGCTTTTCAGTATTTTCCATACTTTATTTGCTCTTGTATTACCCGTGCATTTATTGATCTTTGTACAACCCTTACGTAGTAATAATTCAAATTCTTCTTCGCTCTTGCAAAATTTGCGTGTAATAGTTTTTAAATTGTTCGGTAAATTTAATGACAATTGTTCTAAACTGGTAGCCATAAATCGAAAAGAGTCTAAAAATCTAAAATCAATATTTGTAACATCCACATGCTTTGTAAATGATATAAATTTTTCCTTATTTATAAGCAACAAATTAATATCTCCCATAATCAGTTTTTCCAATGGTTTTATAATAAAATGTGCATCATAACCGCTGAGATTATGAAAGAGAACGGGAATATAATGTGCATCTTTATAGTTAAGATTACAGTGTTGATGAGCACTACCTCTATACTCAGCTGTCTGATGATTGTGATCACGTACACGCACGTCTCTATCGGTGAAACGTTGTTTACAAATGTAACGGCATACCGATTTTTGAAACGATTCGTTTTCCTGCTGGCTAATGTTCATAGGCTGTATATTTAGTAATATATTATTTACTTGATATGCTATAGATTGTAATTCTTTTACAAACTATTCCATACAGTAGTTGGCACCACGATATATATTAAATTGAAATAAACTATCGTCATATAAGCATTTTAAATAATATGCAATACTAAATGGAACATGTTTTTGATAAATCCCCACATTTTCGGAAACAACATTCTGTTCTTTCTCTAAAATACACTCCACGTCTGCGTAGATTGAAAATGGTACTTTTTCCTGATATTTATAGTCTTTCAATTCTATTGTTATACCTTCTTCGGGCATTCTAATTTTAGTTTAATTTACACTATTACAATTTCTAATGTGTCTTAAATGTGATTCTTTAGTTACAAAATGATTTAAACAAGTATCACATACTAAAATTTGAGCGTGTTTCTTATGCATTTGAGTTGTAACCAATCTAGATAAGTTTCTTATCCAGCAGAAATGGAACTGCCCCTCATCGTTAGATATCATTAATAAATGTATAGCATCTTTATTAATTTGAGTATTTTTACTAATATATATGGGCAGTACTGCATTTTTACCAAATTTTGTTTTTTCTTTCTAGCGTATATACATTTATACGTAAATCATTTATTGTTTCAAATTTTGATATATCTTTTAATTTCATTGGAAATTCTATCCCCGAGTACTTTAAAATTTCGTTGAAATCTGGATATGAAGATATTCTATCAGAATTCTTGTGTATTGGATGTAGTGCTGACACTACCGACAACAAAAACAATATTCATCATCATTTTTTACATTAACTACATCCTTTTTATTTTTAATATCTTGAGGTAACTCAATATATCTACCTACTGTTAATGGCGTGTAATGATTTAAATTTACTTTTAAATGTAATATCTCAAGAAAACTCCAACCTGAATCACTTTCTTGAAAATCTTCTAATTTTCTCCACATTAGTCTCATACCACTATTTTAAATTAGTACCAGAATCAATTTTTTCATTTTTAGTAGCAAACGTTTTTAAATCTATCTCACCGCTACTAGGTTTTATAAAATATGCACTAAATATTACATTAGCTTTAAGCATAAAGTTATTTTTAATAATTTGTTTGACTTTTATTGAGAAACTTCTGTATGCTTTTGCAAGAAATTCTTGAGGTTCCTTGTAGCCTAAATTTACAATCATACCTGTTTTTATTCTACTATTGAAACACGATTCTACATCTTCCCATTACTAGCTTGTTCTTTTGCTGCTGCTGACCACTCCCTACACCCGCCCCCTTCTTTGCTAATTTTGCTTTTAAATTTCTTAATAATTGCCGTTGACCCTTTAATAAACTTAAATTTGCCTCTAGCCTGAATGGATTTTCATTTTGAAAACTATGCTTACGGATAAATCGACTAACAATTAAAATGGTTTTATTTATATGTTTAATCCATTTGTCAGCCTCATCACTATATTTTACAATCCCTATCGCCTCTTTGATTGTTTTTATTGAATTCGAACTTAATTCGGTAACGCTATCTATTGCAGACATGTTCGAGTGCGTGCAGTTGTAATACTAACTCTTGCAGACAGCCGACCCGGTCTATTTATTCATCGTCGCAGCTGATAATGGAGGCCATTAACTGCGTCAGCAAAAAAAAATCCTAACAAAGGCTCCATTCAATTTAGCAGTCGTGCTGATTTTTCTCAAACAATAGGTTACCTTGTTCAATTTTTACCAGTCTTGCACATTTCTCAAACATGTCTGGACAAGTCTGAAGTTCTAGACAATAACATCCTGTTTATCTGATAATGGAGGTCAGCAAAAATTCATCCAGACAACAATGGTTTCATTGCTCAATTATTTTTTGCAATTGTGCAGATTTCTCAAACAATGGACGCCATTGTTCAATTGGTAGACATCCTGCATCTGCAAGTTTCAACAACTTTTGCATTCCCAGACGATGACTCACATCCTGTTGAGCCTGGGAAAACTTTGATAAGCGTAGGAATAAAATTATACATTTAGCCCCAAATTCATCGTGGGAATCTTGCAAAAATTAGACTTTTAACCCCAAAAATTCAGTGTGGGAGCACGTGTCCTAGGTGAGGTCAATGACCCCGGTTAGGCCCGTGACCTTGACCCCGGCTAGACAAACGACCTTGACAAACCTGCGCAAAAACCCCGCGCAGACCTGCGCAGAGAACCTGCGCAGCGACACATTTTGAGGCAGAACCCCCCTAGTTACACTACTGAAGCGGTTTTAAGTATCTTAGATAATAATTATAAGTACGATCACTTGTATGAATTACTATTTAAATTTCCTACATTAGTGTTACACGAAGTACAACTGGTTTTTAGATTATGAACTCCTGGACATGTCATTTGACAAACAAATTTGTTGTATATTTTAACTCGAGCATTCGAATTTAACCATGTTAAAAAATCAATTCCAACTGTTTTATCATTATCCACAAACACATTACAATTTTCCTTGGTAACAAGGTTAGTAGTTATTCAGGGTGGAGGTTATAGTGGACTGTATGATTTTAATTTGGACAATTTACAGGATACGTCTTAGGGGTGCAGGAATTAAAAAGGGTTGTGAACCAACGGTCTCGTGCAGCCTCACACGAGATGAGTTTAAAAGACTTAATTTCCGTTGGCCAGAGGTTGGGTGAATACAGAACAGATGTTAAAACTGTATTGTTTATTGACTAGAATATTTTCTATTTGTATACATTAATTATGACGTAAATTACAAGGTTCATGTTATTTTACCCCAGTTTGAGCTCACATATGCACTTGCGTGTTCAATTTCATAACAAAGAGATAGCAAGTTTGCAAAATTGCAGTTTGTCGACCGGGGCATTCGACCAGTGCTGATAAGAATCGCTGACTGCTTTGTTGTAACTTCCGCATGTAACATTTTGCTTACGAAATGTATGCATATTTAATTTTAAAAGTTAAAATTATGTTTTGGTTCCTAAACATTCTGCCGAGCGACAATGGGCCGGGACAGTGTGGCTGAAGCTGTCTCTCCATCTTCTTCGTCAGGTGGCAGTGGTTGTAACCTGAAGCTCTCTGACGGGTCTGAATTTGGGCGTGGCTGCGGTTTCCTGTTCTTTCTCCAGTACTTCCATAATGTCTGATGATTAGATGTATGTATTAATTCTAGTTGATTTTTCTCCAATGATTCGATATCATGGTAAACTTCATCGTTAACTCCAAACACTGAGGTTAGTAGCTGCATTAGTACTCCTCGCTTGGTCCTGATGTCTTGACTATACATGCTTTTCATATTCCAGATGATCTGCCGTTGCTGCTCCCTCAGGTGATGATTTAATTTTATGCAATGGGATTCTGCCGATAAGACAAGTGCCTTGCTGCATAAGGTATTCATTTGCTGGATTGTCTTGTTTATATATTCTTCATCTACTTGGATGCTAGAAATGTTCACTGTTACTTCGATCCTGAAGTCTCCCCTCGAGAGTTTTGCGTGGCCAAGTTCTTCAATAAATAGGCCAGGTGATGGATACTTTACTATGTACGACCCCGTGGTTGCTGAAATCATGGTGCACAACGCAAGTAAGAGTGTTATTGTTCTTGTGATTGTTGACACTATACTACCCCTGCTTTGCTTCTTCCTTCTTCTGCTTCCTGTCTTGGTAACGGAACGAGTTTGGTGATAGGACGCTTGAGAATTGCATCTCCCTTTGTCTTAACGGTTGCAACTCTGACAATACCATCTGTGCCTGGATGCACTTCTGTCACTCTTGCTAAAGACCATCGATTGGGAGGACTATTTTCATCGTTTTGTAACACTAGATCCCCTACTTGCAAATTCTCTTTTTTCGAAGTCAATTTTGTTCTGCGTTGTAACTCAGATAGGTATTCCTTAGACCATATTTTCCAAAAGTCGTTTTTCAACTTTTGAAGTAATTTCCATCTTGCCAACGTTTTGGAATGTACTTCTATTAGTTCAATTCCAATTAGGAAGTGTCCAGGAGTCAACGCTACCACATCGTTAGGATCTGTGGTTAATGGACAAAGTGGTCTTGAATTGAGACATGCCTCTATTTGGTACAGGAGGGTTGATAGTTCTTCAAACGTGAGGGTACTGTTTCCCGCAATCCTTTTCATGTGATACTTTGTTGACCTTACCGCTGCTTCCCAGATTCCTCCGAAGTGGGAAGCTGCCGGTGGAATAAAGTGCCACTGGATTCCTTCATGAGTAAGTTTTTCCTGAACACTAGAGTCCCCTACAGTTTTCTTGAAGTCCTTCTGTAGAACTCTATTTGCTACTACAAATGTGGTTCAGTTATCGCTATAGATGTGAAGGCATGTTCCTCTTCTAGATGTAAATCTTCTGAAGGCTGCCAGAAATGCGTTTGTTGTTAGATCACCGACAGCCTCCAAGTGTACTGCCTTGGTTGCCAAACATACAAATATCACAATATATTCTTTGTATGACTTATGCCCTTTTCCTTTTGCGGTTCTGATTTGCATCGGCCCTGCATAATCCAGACCAGTGTGAGAAAATGGGAAACATGTCATGCAGTTGTGAATTTCTTTGCGTATTATTCTTCTCATTGACAATCCAAAATTTTCTACGGATGTATGCCGCTGTAGCCGCCATGTAGCAGTTTTCGATGGACATCTCTCACTATGAGTTGGGCTAGGTGACTGTTATGGGGAATAAGAATGGGATGTTTTTCATTATATGGCAACATCGAATTTTGAAGTTGTTCTCCCACTCTAACACCCGTATTCATAGTCGTTCGCCGGCGGCTCTCCGGCGACTCGCCGAAGTTTCGTTATGAATAGTATGTTGGCGGCACTGTACGTTATGTCAAACTCGAGGTTATCAGGTTAGGTTTTCTGTCAGTTTTGACAGAAACTGACACAAAATCTAACCTGCTAACCTCGAATTTGACATAGACGTACAGTGCCGCCAACATACTATTCATAACGAAACTCCGGCGAGTCGCTGGCGAACGACTATGAATACGGATGTAAGAGTTCCTTCATCATCGATGAATGGGAGTAATGGTGCCAAGAAACTTTTTGTGTCAACTGAGATGTTTTTCTTCAAGGCTTGAATCTCTGTCGACCAGCTGCTTGTTTGCACTATACGGATGATTTGAATGAGACACTTGTTGAGTTCTGCTGCCACAGGATATTCGGTTGGAAATGGTTGTTTTCTACATTTTTTAACAAACCTGTTACAGTATGCAGTGACTCGCAGTAATTTCTGCAATGACGAGTATTTGGATAAGATGTCCAAATCTTCTTTTGCGGCGATAAACGCTTGGACTTGGTGGATTTTTGCTTCTTCTGTAGCTGTTATGGGAATGGTTGGTTCCATAAGTGGCAAAGGATTAGTTCGTAACCATTGCGGGCCATTCCACCACAATATATGATGCTGTAGTTTGACAGAAGCGAGTCTTCGGGATACGGCATCTGCTGGATTGTCCTTTGAACGCACATGATGCCAATTTCCACTGGGGGTTACTTCCAATATTTTTGTTACCCTATTTGCAACAAATGGTTTCCATTTCTCCGATCCTGCTCTTATCCAAGATAAGGTTATCATGGAATCTGACCACGCAAAGATGGAGATGCTGAGGATGTTCAGAGCACTAATAGCTTCCTTCAACATTTTTGCTGCTAACGTTGCCGCACATAATTCCAGTCTTGGCAACGTTTTCTTCATCTTTATAGGTGCAACCTTTGACTTAGCTGTCAATAGAGTTATGTGAATGCGTCCATCTTGAGATATTACCCTGCTGTAGATTACAGCCTCGCCATCTTTTTCCGACGCATCGCAGAAAGCATGCAGCTCCATTTCCCGGATGCCGCCGTGGTACCCTAACCATCTTGGAATGGATATGTCTCCAACCAATGGTAATTCTTCTTGAAATTTCTTTCACTCGTTCATTATTTCTGTGGCCACTGGCTGATCCCATGATTGCTGTTGTAACCAAAATTGTTGAATTAGTAATTTGGCCTTTATTACAATTGTAGCTAACCATCCTAATGGGTCAAACAAGCGGGATATTTCTGATAAGATTATCCTCTTTGTAGGCTTTGTATCAGCTCGAAGACTGACCCGAAACTTAAATTCATCTGCCTTCGGACTCCAGTGTACTCCCAAGGTTTTCCTTGTTTCCCCTTCGTCGATCTCTAGTAAGTACTTGTCCTGTAAGTTATCTGGCAATTCTTCAACAAGCGCTGCGCTGTTGCTTGCCCAGTTTCTAAGGGTAAACCCTCCACTTTTTAACATATTGATTAGACTTACTTGGAGATGCGTTGCTTCTTCTATGGAGTCGGTTCCCGACATTAAAGCATCCACGTAGTAGTCCTTGGTTGCTACTTCTGCCGCCATTGGGTATGTTTGTCCTTCATCTTCAGCCAGCTGCAACAGAGTACGGATTGCCAGGTATGGTGCTGATGTTGTTCCATAAGTTACAGTGGTAAGTTTAAACTCTTGAATAGGCTCGTCTGGAGAAAACCGCCATACTATCCTTTGGAGGTCCTGATCTCCTTCGGCTATCTTGATCTAACGATACATCTTTTCAATATCTGCTAAAAATACAAACTTGTGTTTCCTCCACCTTAGGAGAATTTGCTTCAAGTCTTGTTGCAATCTTGATCCAGCAGTCATTAGCTGGTTTAAGCTGAGTCCAGTAGTGGTCTTCGCACTGGCATCAAAGACTACCTTTAACTTGGTGGTTGTGCTGTCTTTCTTCACTACGGCTTGATGAGGGATGAAGTAAGATTGTCGTATATTGGCTCCTGGTTGAACTCGTTTCATATGTCCCAGTTTTAAGTATTCCTTCATGAATGTTTTGTATTCTTTACCTAGAACTTTATTTTCTTATAACCGCTTTTCTAGTTGAAGGAACCGTGCGATTGCCTTTTGTCTCGAATCCCCAAGCTTTTCTATTGGTTCCTTGAGCGGAATTTTCACAGTATATGTACCATCAGCATTTCTCTGGTGGTTGCAACTGTAAAATTCTTCACATTCTTTGTCTTCATTGGACATCACCTTTTCTGGTACTACTTCTTCAATTTTCCAAAATTTTGTGAGTTGTTCATCTTCTGCAGCACATGCGACCATGCTAAGAATTTTCCTTTCTACTGATGGTGCTGTTGCATTTCCCGTGATGATCCATCCAAGTTCCGTGCTTTGAGCTAACAGGCCTCCGCTGAATTTTTGTATTCCTTCCAGAATTATTTCCTTGTAGATGTCTGCTCCTAGGATAACGTCTATTGGTCCAGGTTTATGGAATAGTGGATCAGCCAACACCATATTCTTACGGTCCTGAAGTTGATAGCTTTCAACTGGTTCTTCTGGAAATGGCTTGCTTAACTGTGGCAGGATCAGCATCTCGCATGTGGTTGTGTAGTTGCTTGGAAATCGTAAACGTAGATTTACAGTTACTTGTCCTCGGGCTGTACCTGCTCCTTTCTTGCCTAAACCAGAAATTTGCACTCTCACCTTTTCTTGTGGTAGACCAAGCGTTTCAGCTGCATATCTTGTAATAAATGATGCCTGGGATCCGGAGTCTACTAGGGCTCACGGAACTCCTTGTCGTCGTAGCTACCGTGGGATAATATCTCCTCGTTTAGAGCTCTGATGTCATCCCAATCATCCTTAAAATTCTTAATGTTGTATTCACAATACCTTTTACTGCATTCCTCATTCAACCTATTCCAGACTTCCTGAATGTCGCTCTGGAGTGAATTTACCTTGATCTGTAGCCTTCTTATTCGAAACTGTCCCTGCTTGTCAGCAACTGTGGTCGTGTCCTCTTTTAGCGCTACTGGCTGCTGTGAACTTTCACCTAGTGTGGCGAGATTTTTTTCGCACTTGTCGAGCAGGGCAACACCTTCATTGTAAACGTCTTTGGTTTGCTGAAAAAAAAATTGTTTTTAAAATAAGGGTGTTCTTCCTCGACTTTCTTCGCCAGGTCTGAATGGTTGGCCTCAAATTCTTCCCAAAGTTGTTTTAGGGTGGATCTGCGAGCGGTGATATATGCTGCATTTTTTCTTGATGGGCCATCCTTCTTCACGTTGATAATCTGCCTGCGAATGGATTCTGCTAAATCTTCTTGGGCTTTGAAAATCTCCCGTCGCTGCGCCATCGTAACGGTCTTGTTCGAAGAGAGCTGTTTAAGGGATTACTGGACCAAATGCTAGGAGCAGGAACGTTTAAAGGCTCGAAATATCAGATGATAGGGGCAGAAACGTTTCAATGGATCGAAGGACCAAATTTTCAGGGTGGAGGTTATAGTGGACTGTATGATTTTAATTTGGACAATTTACAGGATACGTCTTAGGGGTGCATGAATTAAAAAGGGTTGTGAACCAACGGTCTCGTGCAGTCTCACACGAGATGAGTTTGAAAGACTTAATTTCCGTTGGCCAGAGGTTGGGTGAATACAGAACAGATGTTAAAACTGTATTGTTTATTGACTAGAATATTTTCTATTTGTATACATTAATTATGACTTAAATTACAAGGTTCATGTTATTTTGCCCCAGTTTGAGCTCACATATGCACTTGCGTGTTCAATTTCATAACAAAGAGATAGCAAGTTTGAAAAATTGCAGTTTGTCGACCGGGTCATTCGACCAGTGCTGATAAGAATCGCTGACTGCTTTGTTGTAATTTCCGCATGTAACATTTCGCTTACGAAATGTATGCATATTTAATTTTAAAAGTTAAAATTATGTTTTGGTTCCTAAACAGTAGTCAAATAATGCCCCATTTCTAGCTTGTTAAATATTCCTGCAAAATCTTGCTTGATATCCAAATCCAAAAGGTAGTAGTAATCTATTTGGAATTGTTTTAAAATTTCTGGTATTTCGTCTAATAGGATGTGCACATTAACGTCGGATAGTTCTACTTTGTACTACGGAATTACTACTGGATTTTTATATTTTTTGTTAATATTTTCCAGACCTTCTTTTCCAATAACTTGTATAATCCCTCTTGCCATCCTGTTCTCACTTTGCAGAAGATAAGGTAATTTTGTTTTTACTCCATGTCTAGCAGAAAATTAATTTAGAGAATTTTCCTCGTAAGTGACTATTACAAACACTGCATATCACCTTCTTAACAATAAGACCACTTTTTCATTCGCAATCTACAAAGTCAATAATTTTGGCCAACATTATATTGTCACAAAACGGTTGTGTAAGCGGCGTAAGTAAATTTAAATTGGTGCCGGTAAGGAGTTGTTCGCTTTCTGTATAATTTATATTTCCAGCATCTGTAACTTATGTTATAAATAAATTACTATGTATTGTTTGAGGCTTTCGCGGTTACTCGAATTATTCTCCTTAGCATAGAATTTCTGCACTTTCACTCTGATGATGCAAGCTGCCAGATCTTGCGAAACGTTAGTGAATATGGATGCACAAACAGCAAAACGGCCAAATCTGCCTAAGTATCCTCGTTCTCAAGATACTCAAACAACACGAGCCACCAAAGAGCATGGCCATCGCGCGGGTTTTTGCTCGACTTCACAAGGTGCAAGGCACATTAAGCCAGAAAATGCTGGGTGTTCATATACAAATACTACACGGTCTAAGCAGAAATTCTATGCTAAGGAGAATAAATTACTATTTTACATAGTAAAGAAGCCAAGAGATGCAATTGAACCTACATTAGCTTTAGACCTGGAAAAGGCACCCAATATTGGATCTTTTGTTTCAAGTGGATTACTAGTACAGTCAAAATAAATTTTGACCTGGGAAAAATTGCAACACAAATGATTTTTTTTGCATTATACTGTGAAAAGTGTGTATTTTAACATACTCAAAATCCCCATTAATCCCGGCCCGGAAAATTAGTCAAAATCCAAGATAGCGGCTGAATTTGCCTTTTTCTCTATTTTGCTGCATTTATCGCCGTAAAAAAGATAGTGCGCACTCAAAATAGATACTTATTATGTACTGAAGCATGCCATTTACATCAACTCGAAATTCCCATTAATCCCGGTCCAGGAAATCAGTCAAAATCGTAGATGGCACCTGAATTTGCCATGTTTGTCATTAATATACAGGCAGTTCTTATATAAATAAAATGATTACATGTATTGTGTATTATACATTGTGTATTACACATCACATGAACTTCTGTTTGATTTATATCTAGAAAATACAATCATTGAAGCAAAATGGAAATGCAATAAAAATTGTGTTGGGACCTGAACGCAAATCTTGTTCTGTCTGCGTATGGCTTACTAAAGGACAAGGTAAGGGAAGAACATTCTGTAGTTGGTTCAAGTTAGAAGCAAGTGGTGGTTCTTGTGAAATCTGACCATTGTAATTTTTAATTATGTGATCAGGGATAGGACTGTGAATGGTCTCTGCATCACCATCAAAATCAGCAACTAAAATAAATTAACATTTAAAAAGATGTAGAAGTTAATTACAATATAATTGTTGATTTTCATACTTAGCCGTATATTTATGGTTTAAAACATAACACAGGCAGATTAGTTTAACAGATCTTTACAATTTAAAATAATATTGTAATTCTTACCATACTCAACCGGTAAATTTAAAGTAGGCACAGCTCTTCTGTGCAAACGTTTAGTGCCTTCCAAAATATATTTCTCTTCAAAATGCATTGAACATATTCTGTACGATTGATAAACTTGGGAAAGTAAAAGATCTGTTACAATGAAATTTCCAGCATTAAAAACCCACATCGAATACCGTAATGTATGAAGAGGAAAACTGTGGTATGCTCCTTTTACATTTTTACAACCAGGGACGCAAAATTTTTTGTTGGAGATATTTTTCAATTAAATGAGGAATTAAAATAAATAGTATATTATTATACGAGCATATAATAACTATTATATGCGAGTGAAATACGATATTTTATTTACAACTACTTTATTGTAACCTCCATTCCATAAAATTTTTGTATGCGATATCATAAGTTTTCTTCGACTTTTCTGGGAGTAAATTTTGTGTAGCTTGTTTGGCGAGTTCGCGTACTTCAGGGGGAATACAGACAGTTCATCACTATTGTCGCTATCGTTTTCCATTTTAGGTTTTAGACGAAAGAAGTGACAATTATTATTTTCAAACTGACAGACTGATAACTGTCAACTCGAAAAAGCAGTTTTTCGACTACTGACATCGAAAGTAGATTTTTCTCACTGTCATTTGACAACAGAAAGTTGACATTTGCCGCTGAGCGTGCGTTTTCATCATTTTGCCGCTCGCCGAGCGTTTTGGGTTTCCGCGTGAACAAAATAGGTAGCCACGTCTGAATGTTTCCTTGACAATGCCCGTCATTTGTCGAAATAATCGCGTCACATGTCTAATAGATTGCGCGAGTAATGTTAACTTGATTGTCAATTAATTTTTGCTATAAAACGAAATTTGATATTTTCCTTTAATAATATGCTCAGTCGTCGAAAAAATAGTATGTATGTTTCGAGCTAAAAGTGCGCTTGCCGCTTTTGCATGATTGCTGGTTTCGACTTCGTCTCAACCAGCAATATTCATGCGCAAGCGGCAAGAATGCACTTTCAGCTCTTAACATACAATATACTATTATGGCTTATTTGATTATATGCACAAAAATCCGTATTACCGATGTAATTATGGTGGTATCGATGCATTTATGGCCGTATCGATGTAATTATGAGATATAAACAACAGGAATTGTAAATTTAGTTAACAATATATATTTTTTCTCCAACCACACGAATAAGACGCCATATTGCCGAATAATTTTGTATAAAAAGTAAGTAATTTCGGGATGTTCACAAATTACCTCGGCAACTGTACACTTTTCGATTCATATTTGCACTAGTACAAAAATGGACGCAAGATAGGGTTTTACATGGTAAATTTTAAATAAAAAGCAAACGTTTCGTCAATATTCGGCAGTCGCCGTCGTTGTTGTTTATTTTTCCCGTATAGTGATTGTTTATTTGCGCCATGACAGTTCTACAATATAACCTACAATGTTTGATTCTAAATAATAAGTCATATTGCCGAATTTATGAGTAGTTGGAGAAAAAATAGTATGTTTCATTCGTACAAAAAATGCGTTTTCGGGACGCGTAAGACTCGCCGGACTCCGCTACGCGTCGTACAGCGATCTGCCTTACTTGTCCCGAAATCATGCATTTTTTGTACTAATGAAACAAATAACTAATAATTGACAAATAATCACAAAATAACAACGGTATTGTTTAATAGTTGTAAATAAACTTTTTAATTTGACATGTGTTCATCTGTTCATACGTCACTGGCGTTTTTGTTTTAAATTTTGAATAACTAGTGGGCAGTGGATGACCTGTGGCTCCAGCTGGGGTTTGGTTCAGAACTAATGCATTGTAAATAGTTTGCCTACTTGACTGAGATATCTTTATAAGAGTATTATATTATTTTGTCTTTGTATAAAAGTGTACCGATTTGTGGATATAAGTACGTATAATCCTCAATATTTTGATTAGATTTCTGAAAAGGGACCTGGACATATCACCGAATGGACAAAACGCCGAATCGTATTTTAATGCCCAAAACGCCGAATCGTGCCCAAAACGCCGAATTCGTTTGAGTGGACAAATCGCCGAAAATGCCCAAAACGCCGAATGCTGTCGGTGGACATATCGCCGAAAATGGACAAATCGCCGAATTAGTTGGCGTGGACAAAACGCCGAAAATGCCCAAAACGCCGAATTCTCTCGGTGGACATATCGCCGAAAATGGATAAATCGCCGAATTAGTTATCGTGGACAAAACGCCGAAAATGCCCAAAACGCCGAATTCTGTCGGTGGACATATCGCCGAAAATGGACAAATCGCCGAACCGTGTAAAATGACCCCACATGGATCGGAAAGTTGGCATCGCTCGATTTTGTTCAAAACCCCCGTTTTTGTCAGTGGACATATCGCCGAAAATGGACAAATCGCCGAATTAGTTATCGTGGACAAAACGCCGAAAATGCCCAAAACGCCGAATTCTGTCGGTGGACATATCGCCGAAAATGGACAAATCGCCGAACCGTGTAAAATGACCCCACATGGATCGGAAAGTTGGCATCGCTCGATTTTGTTCAAAACCCCCGTTTTTGTCAGTGGACATATCGCCGAAAATGGACAAATCGCCGAATTAGTTAGCTTGGACAAAACGCCGAAAATGCCCAAAACGCCGAATGTTGTCCGTGGACACAACGCCGAAAATGGAAAAATCGCCGAATTAGTTAGCGTGGACAAAACGCCGAAAATGCCCAAAACGCCGAATGCTGCCGGTGGACACATCGCCGAAAATGGACAAATCGCCGAATTAGTTACCGTGGACAAAACGCCGAAAATGCCCAAAACGCCGAATTCTGTCGGTGGACATATCGCCGAAAATGGACAAATCGCCGAATTAGTTAGCCTGGACAAAACGCCGAATTCTGTGAGTGGACATATCGCCGAAAATGTCCAAAACGTCGAATTAGTGGGCGTGTACCAAACGTCAAAGATGTCGAAATCACCAATTCCTGTTAGTGGGTATGGTACAAATTAAGGATGCAGAATATTTTACGGCCAAACAAATAGCGAGAATTGTTTTCAAGTTGTTATTTCTAAGTTACAACAATAATAAATTAAACTAGCAATTGCTGCCAGCATAAACAACTAATAGTTGATATTCTAACTACAATTTTTGATATCCCGTGTGCATTTTTGCGATTGAGTATTGATGGTGGTGTCATTTTATTCCTTATGCTGGGACCCGCGACTGGCATGAGCGAGGGGGCTATTTGGGGATAAGTTATTATTTTAAAATATAAATAAAGTAAATATGTTTTAAAAACCAGAATATCTATTTCATATTCTATATCGCGCATATACTGCAACTTATAATCTAATAAAATAAAGTGATAATTGACCGTCATTGAATCCAAAATGGCGAACTTTAATTTTTTTATTTAAAAAACTCTTTGAATATAAAACAACAGGAAGGAGCATTTACCAGATGAGGTTGCGTCGAGAATGGAGGTTGCATATGGCGGATAGTTGTTTCCGTTTGACACTGGCGTACTGTCTGTAAAGGATATATTATGGGTTTATTATATATCAAGGATCAACATTTTATGTATTTCTACACATTTATATCGGGTGATTATAAATGTTTTTCCATCAAGCTACTTATGAAATATTTGTTATATGAATAATATGTAGGTGGCACTGTAAGTCTATGTCAAATTCGAAGTTAGCAGGTTAGGTTTTGCGTCAGTCTTGATTATAAAATTACCCGGTATATTAATGCCTAGACAAGCTATTAGGTTAGCTTATTGGAATGTATATATATGAATGAAATAAATTATTATTTATTATTATTATATTATAATTGTTTTACTGAGTTTAAAAATTGTATGTATGTAAATTAATTCACATTAACATTAATTTCTGCTACAATCGCAAAATGTATATGGTGATAAATATAGAATAAGTTGGAGTTTTAACAAATTTATTTATTTTAATTTTTCTTAAATTTATAGATTTCGAACAGACAGGAAGCCCAATTATAGAAAGTCTACAATTTCATATTTAGAACTAACTCAAACATAATTTTTATTATACACTCGAAAACCAACCTAAGATTACAATAAACTTACAGTATAAAACAAATCCTTAGAAAAACCTTTCAAGTCACAGTGGAATATGTCAATTTGATTATTAATAAATTGTATGATGCAGTGCTTGCAAAAAGTGATGAATTTTTATAGGAATTTGTCCTAGGACAAGTATTAACAAATGTGAGACCATTTCTCGTTCTTATATCAGGTATTTGAAAGTTAAGTCTTGCCGGCAGTTCAGGACAGTCAATATTTTAATTTTAATTACCAACCAGCTTGTAAATAAACATTATCTGAAAATAAGTACGCATTGACTAAGGCTTTATACAATTACAATGCAAAAATTATACCCCTATGATCACGTTATTTGACAACTACCATGAATAAACTACCACAAATGTGTCATACTTGGAGGTTGCATATGGCGATTTCAGTCGCACTTTTAAGTACGGCCAAGACTCCTTCTTGTTGTTTTATATTCAAAGAAAAAACTAAACATGAACTTGTTGGGTATCAAATTAAAGGTAATCGATTATACAATAGTATATTGTATGTTAAGAGCTGAAAGTGCATTCTTGCCGCTTGCGCATGAATATTGCTGGTTGAGACAAAGTCGAAACCAGCAATCGTGCAAAAGCGGCAAGCGCACTTTTAGCTCGAAATATACATACTATTTTTTCGACGACTGAGCATATTATTAAAGGAAAATATCAAATTTCGTTTTATCGCAAAAATTAATTGACAATCAAGTTAACATTACTCGCGCAGTCTATGACATGTGACACGATTATTTCCACAAATGACGGGCGTTGTCAAGGAAACATTCGAACGTGGCTACCTATTTTGTTCACGCGGAAACCCAAACCGCTCGGCGAGCGGCAAAAAGATGAAAACGCACGCTCAGCGGCAAATGTCAACTTTCTGTTGTCAAATGACAGTGAGAAAAATCTACTTTCGATGTCAGTCGTCAAAAAAACAAATAGCAAACTTATAAAATGTTTAAGTGCCATAAAAAATAAAAGAGGTAGTGGCGGTATTTATGGCCCAGTGTGCTTACATTTCTAAAACATCTCCGAAAACAATTTACACACTGTCCTGGTTCCTTCCAAAGGGTGCTAAACAAAAAGGTAAACTATGACTGTTGATGTTCCGTCATTATCTAACAGAAGTTGCAACGTAAGACATCATGTGGTTGCTAGGCGAAATTGTTAATTTAAGTCAGACTTATATTTCCAATCAAGTGCTAATAACTCTGTCTACCCACAATTCCATGGTATTTGATAGCAGACACAAAACACACATATCTGTTTTGCCATTACTTCCTGCATCACCCAACTGGAAAAGTTAGTTGTGACTGTAAACCGTCGACTACAACGGCCTTGGATACATCTAAAGATGGCATTTTTTAACCGAAAATTGGATGATCATTCCATGAGAATTCCACATAATAATAGCTGTACTCAAATCTATTGGAAGTTATATTGGATCAACTGGCATTCCTGAGTTGTGGAGCGTGGCCTTTTTTATAAATTTATTAGAAGAAAAACATGTAACGCTCATACCACAACTTTGCCTGTGTTATATACTGCGCTTGCTAATGAATTCTTCAAGGAAAAATGCCAAGTTATTCAAATAATTCTTTGGGGAATTTGGCAGAAAAAGTACTCCAAATCCATGATTGACAACAAAGTTTGTTACCAAACTCTGACTATAAAATAAGGAGTAGCAAAGGCTACCGGATTCTCAGCCGGAGCTGGTCGTGGGTCGAACAGAAGACTTAAAGCGTAAGCTGAAACGGTGAGTAATTTATGGGCGCCAAGTAGCATAACCCAGCACTTTGCTAATCATCAAACCAGACACTACGGAAGGTGCTACTAAGCGATCCTGAAAATTAGAGGTAGCGACAAGGACACACAAATCAAATTCGCAGGCATAAGTAACGAGTATATATAATTTAATAGAATATTAACATTCATAAAATATTAACAGTACTCGGTAGTATATCACAACAACAAATATCACAAACCAGATTTCATATAATAATATCGAAAAATTTATCACAGATTAAACTCACCAGATTAAATAAATAAAGTCGTAGATCATAGCAATTCGCATGTATGACCAAACGCGTCTCAAATTTAAGCGGTAGTTAAGGTTTTGTTTTGCTTGTCAAGTTGAAATCAACGCTAAACCCTCAGTTGCAAAAATACATAACTGTACTAGTAATCAAATGTACACAAAACCCATTATTACCCAAGATCTTGGTTGATAGGGGCGCAAAATTACCCGAAACACGCTAATTAAATCTCGCCCTAAAGGGGCGTAATTGCTTAAACAACGATCGGACTGATTTCGCTAATTTCTTGCAAAGTGGGGCCGCACTAAGCCAAATTCAACCGACTGACGGATCTCTCCACTGAGATCGAGTCTAAAATCGTTCAAATGGGCGTATGCAAGAATTGCTATTACAAAATTTACATAAGGGAAACCTTATCGTCCCTACGCACCTACATTAGACACAGCCTCTAATGGAGGCTCGAAATGTCAAGTTGTAAATATTAAGATGTTATACAACAAAATAGGTTTACTTTAAACTGCAAGTGAGTTATCACAACATTAAAGTAAGTAAATTAGCTTATCAAAATCTGGCCGTAGCACAAAGCGCTACAATGAATAATTAAACACACATTAAAATCATGCCTATAACACAGGTTAAGTTGGTCGAGCTCAAAACTGCACAAGAACGCTTAAGGAAAATGCAAAGACAGACCTTGGCTGCACCAGGTGACGAACGTGCTAAATCGGAGGCCTACTGCACGATGTTGAGGAAGCCAGGTGTTCCAACGGGCTTCATCGCAGGTAACGCAGAGATCTCGGGCCAGTAAATCTGCTAGCCTGTTTTAGGGACTGGAAATCTCCCAAACTCACAGCCAGCCGACTGCAGCAACTGCCCGGAGAGAGTGCTCTCCAAGAGGGGCCAAATCCATCAACCAAACGCCTCGAAAAGCTCCTGCGCCACATGAACAAACTCGCCGCTCACCAACAGAGATGCGTTAGTTCATACCAAAGGACTGCTTCCTAATCTGAGTGCGTTCACCACCCGTACCAAAGGGGAATTGAGTGCTTTCACTGCCCGTACCAAAGGGGAGCTGAGTGCGTTCACCGCCCGTACCAAAAGGGAGCTGAGTGCGTTCACCGCCCGTACCAAAAGGGAGCTGAGTGCGTTCACCGCCCGTACCAAAAGGGAGCTAAAAGGGACAACATTCTGCCTTAGAAATATAACCAGTAATTGTCAAAATAGCATACCGTGAGATGTTATGCTCCAAATCGCCCAAGTAGTTACATGTGTTTGTCAGATGAATTCCGGACAAAAATCCGTGCTTGAAATGTATCACAACAAAAACGTCGGGGGACGTCTCCCAGACCAATTTCACACCAAGATATACATTTTCATGCTAGGATGAGCGTGACAAAACCGAATTACAAATATTCGTGCATCGATCAACCAAAGATGCCTTTCACCACATCCATCTTCTGACAACTCAAAATGGCCAATGATAATTTGACAGCTAGGCCCAGAAAATTCCAAATTTGCAGAAAAATCGCATCTGCAACCAACATAGCACGCGTACAACGTGAGGCCTAATCTGCAGTGACTTTACTCGAGGAAATGGGTAACTCAAACTAGGCTATTATAGGGTAAATAGTTAGAGCGAAATGTGCAAAGTGCCTTGAATTAGGCAGGGATAAGGCAAATCGTTAAATTAATACGAAAAGTGACTTTTGGCCCATAACAAGTCTCCCCCTACTTAAAAATAGGTAAATTCCTCAAATTTACCGACGTAGAACCTAAGCATGCACATCAACAACACTTCAAAACCTTACAGATACATAATCGATACCTCAAATAGCCCCAAAGAGAATACTGCAAAAACCAAACACACCCAAGGCAACACCAGATAATTTAGAAACGGATACGTGGCCTAAATACTCCAACACTAGAAGACGAAAAGGAGAAAAAAAAAAAAAGGGATTACGACGGGATTAAAAGATTGAAAGCGAAAAATAGAAGGAAGGGATAAGCAGACCTCACAGTGAACGCCACCCAGAAAAGGACATCGGAACATCCGTCGCTGCTAGATCTAAAAGGCGCGCCGGTGGATGAACCGATCCAGGCCCAATTCAGCACAACGTCCACCAAGGGGACTACCTAACACGAAGAAGAAAACTAAAGACGAAAGTAATGAAAAAGGGAATGGGAATTAGAAAGCTCTAGGAAAGGAGATAGTGGACAACACAGAAGAAGGATGAGAAGGGATTCGTCCGTTGTCACGTCAGTCTGTCAACGTAGGGTGGAATCAAATGAACTAACAGAAAATTTCTAAATGGGAAAAAGCCGAAAAAGGTTTGAGATCGTCACAGATCATAGACACCAGGCGCGGGACCCCGTAGGACACTCCGCGATCATAAGCAACTATGCCCTATGACGACAAAACAAAACAGCCCTACACCCTACTAGTCTGGGAAAAGTGTACAGCCCAGGACCGACTGCACACTGAAACACCATCTACAGTGACCAGATGGCGGATCACCGGAAGCGAGACGGCAAAAATGTCTCACCCCTGTATGACAAGATGGAATGTCTCAGCCTACCTTACAAGTAAGGAATAGACGGGAAAGTAACCGACCGTTCAAGTCCCCAACCATCCTCCCAAATGGACTAAAACTCCCACGATATTTCTCACACTACAAACCCAAAGGGAACAACATGAGAAAACAACCTGGAATCAAAATATCACTTAAAAACTAGTGGTAAAACAAATAAGCGCGAAATAACAGCAAACTAACCCTCGTTAGGTACTTGATCGCGATTGTCGTCATAATGGGGTTTAAGATCTTTAGCATGCCAAGTCCCTCGCAGCAGGTTACCTTCAGGGGTCTTAAGTTCATAAACCCATCTGGATAAACGACGATGGATAATGAAAGGACCAACATACTTAGGTGCAAGCTTCGCTGAAAAATGTTTCGCAGCATCAGAAAGAACATAGTTTTTGCGCCAAACAGATTGGTTCACCTGATATTCAACAGGACGGCGTCTAAGGTCATAATATGTTTTCGATTTCTCATATGCTTTATCCAGACGACGACGTACATCAGCATATAAGCGTTGGACAGCTTCAGAGCGATTGTTATCGTTGGCGCGATCGAATCGCAACTCAGGCTCGGCATTGGCATTCTCGTCGTCAGCTGCTCCAGGTCTCTTAAGAACAATCTCCCGACCAAAGTTGATGAAATAAGGAGTTTGTCCAGTTACTTCGTGTTTGGAGGTTCTAATAGCGCACGCCACATGAGGTAAATACTTGTCCCATTCACGGTGATTATCTCGAACATATGCCGTTAGCATAGTCTTCAGGACGCGGTTAATGCGTTCGGTTGGATTCGCCTGAGGGTGATAATAGGCTGTAAATGACATTTTGCAGTTGTAGGTGTTCATGAGAGCAGTAAACTCACGGCTGCGAAATTGGACACCATTATCACAGATGATGCGGCGAGGCGCCCCGTACACGAGGAACACATCTTCTTCAAGGTGTTTGACTATATTAGGAGCCGTAGCTGAGCGCAAAGGAAAGAATAGAGGAAATTTGCTGAAACAGTCGGCAACGACGAGGATATAAGAATAACCTTTCTTCGACCGAGGCAAAGGACCAACAATGTCAGTACAAATTACTTCCCACGGTTTATTTATAATTGAATGTCCACCCATAAAGCCGACAGGAGGTCGCTGTTCAGGCTTGATTCTCCCGCAGGTGTTACAACGGCGTATATAGCGGGCCACGTCAGCACGCATCTTGGGCCAATAATAAAGTTTAGCTATACGATTTAAATTTTGGATACACCAGTATGTCCAGCTGTTGGAAGGTCATGATTCTGGCATATCAGGTCAGTACGTTTCTCTTTAGGAACCACCAGTTTCCATTCATCTCTGTCTTCTCGTAGGTCGGAGTAAGCAACGGTGGTGTGCTTGTATAGCTTGTTCCCTTCAACACGCCACAAGGGAAAACGACGGGGATTATTCCGTACGTTGGCTAGCATACGTAGGTACCAACGGTCCTTGACATCTGCGTCTAACATGGGTTGTCCTTCAATGGCATCTACCACTGGCACAGCACGAGACAGCGTATCAGGTACTACATGGTCTTTCCCTTTACGGTGGATGATGTCAAAATCATATTGTTGTAGGCGTACTGCCCATCGAGCAATTCGGCCAGTAGGATCTTTAATGTTGTTCAACCACTTTAAACTATAATGATCAGTGATCACAGTGAACTTCGTTCCCTCGATGTATGGCCGAAGTTTTTCTATAGCAAAAATAACTGCCAGGCACTCACGTTCGGTGGTGCTGAAATTTCTCTCGTTCTTGGTTAAAGAGCGACTAATATAGCAGATAACCTTCTCACCATCTTCTTGATTTTGTGTGAGAACGGCGCCAAGACCATAAGCGGAGGCGTCAGTCTGAATAGAGAAAGGCAAGTCGAAATTAGGACACGCAAGTATAGGTGCAGAAATTAAGTGTTCCTTAATTGAATGAAAAGCCTCTTCACAATCTGCAGTCCAATGAAATTTGACGTTCTTTTTAAGCAACGAAGTCAGCGGAGCCAACAACGTAGAGAAATTAGGTACGAAGCGCCTATACCATGAGGCCATACCCACTATGCGGCGGATTTCAGAAACACAAGTTGGTGTGGGTATTTCGAGGATGGCCCGAACTTTATCTGGGTCGACTAACAGACCTTTGGAATTGACTACATAGCCTAAGTATCGAAGTTCCGGTTTGCAAAAATGGCACTTTTCCTTGCTTAAGGTTAAACCGGCATCAGACAAGCGTTTGACAACCTCTCGTAAAACGTCTAAATGTTGTTCGAAGGTTTGTGTACATATAATGACGTCATCGAGGTAGGTGAAAACAAAAGGTTCTAGGTCAGCCCCTATCACACGATCTATCAATCGTTGCCAAGTGGCCGAGGCGGTATGAAGACCGAAAGGTAGACGACGAAATTGATACAAGCCTCGATTAGGCACCGTAAAGGCGGTATATTCACGAGAAGACTCTGCAACCGGTATCTGCCAATAGGCGGACTTGATATCCAAGGTCGTAAGATAACGTGCATCCCGAAGTTTGTCGAGGGTACTGCTAATATACGGAAGAGGGTACGCATCTGGCTGACTAACTTTATTTAGCTTACGAAAATCCACACAAAACCTATAGGTGTTATCACGCTTTTTGACCATAAGAATCGGAGACGACCACGCAGAGGTAGAGCGTTCCACAATGCCATCTTTCAGCATCCTATCTAATTCCCTATCGACATGTTGTTGGAGGGCCGGCGAAATGGGGTAATAACGCTGTTTTATAGGTGGAGATTGCGTTCTAATCTCATGTTGGACTAAGTGAGTACATCCGATCTTGTCACCCATGACTCTAAAGGTATTATCGATAAATTCTTGTAGCTGAAGGCTCTGTGCACTAGAAAGATGTTCGGCAGATTGTATAGCATTGACGAAAACGTTGGGATTGTCCATGGCAAAATTCCATTCATCCTGACGAAGGTTAGGGATGATGTTCATCTTACGCCAAAAATCTATGCCTAGAATGAGCGAATGAGGTAGTGAAGGAACCACCAAAACGTCCATGACACAGACTTTGTTTCGAAGAGTTATAGGTATCGTGGTAGTACCTATACTGATACATTCGTCACCATTAGCCACTACACAAGAAGAAATGTGCTGAGTATCGAGGCGGCAGTAATTCTGTAGCATCTCCCAGCCTTGTCTACCTAAGAGAGTTCGAGAGGCTCCAGAGTCTAAAAGGCCTAAAATATAATTTCCAAAAATCGAAACCTTCAGGTAGGGTCGTTCATCTTTACCGGCATGACTAAGTATGAAGTCGAGTACAGCTTGATTCTTAAAGACAGAATTTTCAGATTCGACAACACGTTTGTTGGCCTTAATATGCTTACAGCGTGCTAATCGGCCTCTTAACAACGCTGATTGGCGTTTCCCGAACATGAAGGACAGGTTCTGGAGGTATAGTTCGGTTTGCCACATTTATAACAGTGCATCTTTTTAGGCTGAGGGCAATTAATTGATCGATGATTGGGTTGGTTACAATTCCAACAAACAATGGGATTGACGGCATCCACAACAGGTTGGCTGTTACAAGCTGAAAGGGCAGGAACAATAGAAGATTCTTCTACAGAAGCTATATTGAAGTTCGAGTGTGACCGACGATACGCTAAGTCTGGTTCAAGCAGATTCTTCACATTTGTTGGAGGGTTTCGAAAGCGTGAAGCTCGTACGCGAGTGTCTTCGATCATCTTGCATACTCGGGTGAGTTCTGAAATTGTGGGCACAAATTGTAAGGCCAATTGTGATTGAATGTAAGGTTGTAAATTCCTTTTTATCATAGTGAGACGTGTGGTTTCCAAAGGCACTGAAGGAAGGCGTCGGAAAAGATTCTCCATAACCGCAATGTAAACGGATACCGGCTCATCCACACCTTGAGTGCGGTTTCTAATCTCGTCCCATAAAGTCGCTTCATAATCACACGGCAAGAAAGTTTCTCGGAGAGCTTTGGTGAGATCATCCCAACTGTTGATGGTGTCACGCATAGATCTGTACCAGATTAAGGCGTTACCAGTAAAAAGTTCTACGGCTGCAGTAAACAGATGTTGCTTAGGTACTCCTCTAGCAACTCGGAGTTCTTCAATACGTTCCAGAAAGCTTGTTACGCCACTTTCACCATTATATTGCATCTTCCATTTGTTGACGGGAATGAAATTATGTTCAGAGGGTGCATGACTCGATGTAGCCATACTAGTGCTATGAAAAAGTGAAGATCTTCTTTGCTGTGAAGCATTGAGGTTGAAGTTGACGTTGGAGCTACGTCTAGGTTCAACATCTGGTGGAGATGGTTGTTCCTGATAATCTCGGTAAGTATCGGGAGCTTGAGGTAAATCAGTAGCAGCATCCGGTTCATCAAGTGAAATTAAATCGAGCTCTTGTCGATTCTCAGTCCTACTTTCAAGATCGTCTAATAATTGAAGGCAAATATTCACGGCTTCATTTTTCAGGTGGGCAGAGAACTCGGTGGAAACAATTCTCTCTAAGCGGCCATAAACATGTAGAAGACGAGTATGTAATCTCTTGAAGTTATTATCTTTTGTGGTGGAACTGCAAATGCGGACTTCTGCATCAAGGGTAGCTAATTTAGCCCTGCATGCTTCCAATTCCTGTCTGTAATCAATGTGGACTTCAGGAAAACTGACATTACCATCACGCTCCATCCTAAATCGGGCCCTAAGTAATTTGCGTTTCTCCATGACGTTACCTTGGCAAGAAATGCCCCGAACCAATAATTCATAATCAAGTTCATCGACAAGTAAGCGATCAACGTCCATTTTCGGGTATTCAACAAAGAAACTAAATGACTAATTTAATATTCAAAACTAGTGTGTTGCCTATTTGTATACACACTCGAATAAAGTGACTAAAACTACCAAGAATTTTTCTTAAAATACTAAAAAAATCTCCAATAAATCGTCGCACCACAAATCTAACGACAATATTGGATGCCACGTTCCTAAACTACCTGCACTTGGGAGATCATGCAAAAAAAAACCTATATAACTATCATGCAAGATAGATACCATACCACCAAGACTAATTCTAACTATATATCTAAATATTCCGAGCACAGCAAGGGAAAAAAAAATATATAACACAAGTCCAAGCCAAGCGAATTCAAACAAAATCACGCCCCACGTTGGGCGCCAATTAACTCCTTGTTACCAAACTCTGACTATAAAATAAGGAGTAGCAAAGGCTACCGGATTCTCAGCCGGAGCTGGTCGTGGGTCGAACAGAAGACTTAAAGCGTAAGCTGAAACGGTGAGTAATTTATGGGCGCCAAGTAGCATAACCCAGCACTTTGCTAATCATCAAACCAGACACTACGGAAGGTGCTACTAAGCGATCCTGAAAATTAGAGGTAGCGACAAGGACACACAAATCAAATTCGCAGGCATAAGTAACGAGTATATATAATTTAATAGAATATTAACATTCATAAAATATTAACAGTGCTCGGTAGTATATCACAACAACAAATATCACAAACCAGATTTCATATAATAATATCGAAAAATTTATCACAGATTAAACTCACCAGATTAAATAAATAAAGTCGTAGATCGTAGCAATTCGCATGTATGACCAAACGCGTCTCAAATTTAAGCGGTAGTTAAGGTTTTGTTTTGCTTGTCAAGTTGAAATCAACGCTAAACCCTCAGTTGCAAAAATACATAACTGTACTAGTAATCAAATGTACACAAAACCCATTATTACCCAAGATCTTGGTTGATAGGGGCGCAAAATTACCCGAAACACGCTAATTAAATCTCGCCCTAAAGGGGCGTAATTGCTTAAACAACGATCGGACTGATTTCGCTAATTTCTTGCAAAGTGGGGCCGCACTAAGCCAAATTCAACCGACTGACGGATCTCTCCACTGAGATCGAGTCTAAAATCGTTCAAATGGGCGTATGCAAGAATTGCTATTACAAAATTTACATAAGGGAAACCTTATCGTCCCTACGCACCTACATTAGACACAGCCTCTAATGGAGGCTCGAAATGTCAAGTTGTAAATATTAAGATGTTATACAACAAAATAGGTTTACTTTAAACTGCAAGTGAGTTATCACAACATTAAAGTAAGTAAATTAGCTTATCAAAATCTGGCCGTAGCACAAAGCGCTACAATGAATAATTAAACACACATTAAAATCATGCCTATAACACAGGTTAAGTTGGTCGAGCTCAAAACTGCACAAGAACGCTTAAGGAAAATGCAAAGACAGACCTTGGCTGCACCAGGTGACGAACGTGCTAAATCGGAGGCCTACTGCACGATGTTGAGGAAGCCAGGTGTTCCAACGGGCTTCATCGCAGGTAACGCAGAGATCTCGGGCCAGTAAATCTGCTAGCCTGTTTTAGGGACTGGAAATCTCCCAAACTCACAGCCAGCCGACTGCAGCAACTGCCCGGAGAGAGTGCTCTCCAAGAGGGGCCAAATCCATCAACCAAACGCCTCGAAAAGCTCCTGCGCCACATGAACAAACTCGCCGCTCACCAACAGAGATGCGTTAGTTCATACCAAAGGACTGCTTCCTAATCTGAGTGCGTTCACCACCCGTACCAAAGGGGAATTGAGTGCTTTCACTGCCCGTACCAAAGGGGAGCTGAGTGCGTTCACCGCCCGTACCAAAAGGGAGCTGAGTGCGTTCACCGCCCGTACCAAAAGGGAGCTAAAAGGGACAACATTCTGCCTTAGAAATATAACCAGTAATTGTCAAAATAGCATACCGTGAGATGTTATGCTCCAAATCGCCCAAGTAGTTACATGTGTTTGTCAGATGAATTCCGGACAAAAATCCGTGCTTGAAATGTATCACAACAAAAACGTCGGGGGACGTCTCCCAGACCAATTTCACACCAAGATATACATTTTCATGCTAGGATGAGCGTGACAAAACCGAATTACAAATATTCGTGCATCGATCAACCAAAGATGCCTTTCACCACATCCATCTTCTGACAACTCAAAATGGCCAATGATAATTTGACAGCTAGGCCCAGAAAATTCCAAATTTGCAGAAAAATCGCATCTGCAACCAACATAGCACGCGTACAACGTGAGGCCTAATCTGCAGTGACTTTACTCGAGGAAATGGGTAACTCAAACTAGGCTATTATAGGGTAAATAGTTAGAGCGAAATGTGCAAAGTGCCTTGAATTAGGCAGGGATAAGGCAAATCGTTAAATTAATACGAAAAGTGACTTTTGGCCCATAACAGTTTGTTCACGAGAATAAGTTTGTACCGCTTAGTAAAAGAAACAATAGTTAGGTACCTATTGTATGCAACAGAATGTTGAGAAGTTGTTAATTCTTCTAATGTCCCAGGTACCTATGACGTTTTCGGCATTTCCACCCCATTGGGCTTTTCGTCCGAATTTTAATGCCCGCATTGTTCTCTCGCAAAAGGCGCGTTCGGTTAAAATCACAAAATTAGTTTTGACGAATTGGTTAACACAAGAAACACGCTGTTGACTGGGCCAATTATTCATTTTGGATAAATGATTGCACATTATTTAAGCAATATAATCTGTATATATAGAAATCACTCACCGTGTGTTAGTAACGCAAAAACTCGAGAACGACTGGACCGATTTGGATGATTTTTTTTTTGTTCGCCTTACTCCCGAAGTGGTTAGCAAAAAAAGAAAATTCGGAAAAATCCAAAGGGACAGCCGGAAAATTGGAAAATATCGAAAGTGTGTTTTTCTATACACTGTACGACTTTCTATTTGCTGTCATACTTTTATGATTCTGTGCTTAATGGTTTGAAAGGTTGTCCCCATCATGTCATAATCCAAAACAACGTTTGCCAGGTCAGCTAATATATAATATATCGTGTCTAGACGGAATGCAGTAAACACATTATAAACTTGCATTTCTAGGATTTCTGTTAGATGTTTGTGCGTTGACAAATGGCGAAATAACAACCGATTAACAAAATATATTCAGACAATCTTGTGAAACAACACATACAAATAAAAAAGTGCAGTCAATATAGAAAAGCTTAGAACAATTCTAGTAAAATTTAAGGTAGGTACTGTAGAAAAAGGCCAAGCACGAGAATGTTTCCTTATGTGGTCTATTTACTACTTTTATTAAAATTGTATACCTAAGTCAATTTATAATTTATTTTTAAAAATACATATATTAGAAATATTTATATTTGTCTGTTGGAATTAAATAAATTTAAGAAAAATTAAAATAAATAAATTTGTTAAAACTCCAACTTATTCTATACTTATCACCATATAAATTTTGCGATTGTAGCAGAAACTCGTTAAATTAATGTTAATGTGAATTAATTTACATACATACAATTTTTAAACTCAGTAAAACAATTATAATATAATAATAATAAATAATAATTTATTTAATTCATATATACAAGGTGTTTCAAAAATGTTTGCCAACATTTCTAGGACGTATAGTACATCAAAAAATAAGTGTAGTTTACTCTATAAAACTAATTCCGAAAATGCACTCCCAAGGAGTTACAGCCCCTAGAAGACTCTCAAAAATGGTTTTTTAGCATTTTCTTCAAAACTGTTACAGGTAACTTAATGGAATTGGGGACAGGGGCGTAGTTTTGTATGAGAAATATTACTAATTTGTTACAATCTTTATATTTTATTCAGGGGCGTAACTTACAAGGGGGCTGAAACGGTTCAATTACCCTATCTTTTTTGTGGGTGGTTTTATCTAATACATTTATCAAAAATCTCAAAGCTTGATTTATCTTACATAAAAAAGGTATTCTTGTTAAAATGTTTTAAAGTTGACCGTTTTCGTGTAATTTGCAGTTGAATGTTAACGTGTTTTTCAAGTATTGAAATTACTTGACCAAAATGCATTCGAAAATCTTTTGAGTAGGCCTAGATATGACTTAAACAAAACATTTTAACAAGAATGCCTTTTTTATGTAAGATAAATCAAGCTTTGAGAGTTTTGATAAATGTATTAGATAAAACCACGCACATAAAGGATAGGGTAATTGAACCATTTCAGCCCCCTTGTAAGTTACTCCCCTAAATAAAATATGAAGATTCTAACCAATTAGTAATATTTCTCATAAAAAACTACACTTCTGTGCCAAATTTCATTAAGTTACCTGTAACAGTTTTGAAGAAAATGCTAAAAAACCATTTTTGAAAGTCTTCTAGAGGCTGTAGCTCCTTAGGAGTGCATTTTCGGAAATAGTTTTATAGAGTAAATTACACTTATTCTTTGATGTACTATACGCCCTAGAAATTTTGGCAGACATTTTTGAAACACCTTATACATTCCAATAAGCTAACCTAATAGCTTGTCTAGGCATTAATATACCGGGTGATTTTATAATCAAGACTGACGCAAAACCTAACCTGCTAACTTCGAATTTGACATAGACTTACAGTGCCACCTACATATTATTCATATAACAAATATTTCATAAGTAGCTTGATGGAAAAACATTTATAATCACCCGATATAAATGTGTAGAAATACATAAAATGTTGATCCTTGATATATAATAAACTCATAATATATCCTTTACAGACAGTACGCCAGTGTCAAACGGAAACAACTATCCGCCATATGCAACCTCCATTCTCGACGCAACCTCATCTGGTAAATGCGCCTTCCTGTTGTTTTATATTCAAAGAGTTTTTTAAATAAAAAAATTAAAGTTCGCCATTTTGGATTCAATGACGGTCAATTATCACTTTATTTTATTAGATTATAAGTTGCAGTATATGCGCGATATAGAATATGAAATAGATATTCTGGTTTTTAAAACATATTTACTTTATTTATATTTTAAAATAATAACTTATCCCCAAATAGCCCCCTCGCTCATGCCAGTCGCGGGTCCCAGCATAAGGAATAAAATGACACCACCAATTTATTATTGTTGTAACTTAGAAATAACAACTTGAAAACAATTCTCGCTATTTGTTTGGCCGGAAAATATTCTGTATCCTTAATTTGTACCATACCCACTAACAGGAATTGGTGATTTCGACATCTTTGACGTTTGGTACACGCCCACTAATTCGACGTTTTGGACATTTTCGGCGATATGTCCACTCACAGAATTCGGCGTTTTGTCCAGGCTAACTAATTCGGCGATTTGTCCATTTTCGGCGATATGTCCACCGACAGAATTCGGCGTTTTGGGCATTTTCGGCGTTTTGTCCACGGTAACTAATTCGGCGATTTGTCCATTTTCGGCGATATGTCCACCGACAGAATTCGGCGTTTTGGGCATTTTCGGCGTTTTGTCCACGGTAACTAATTCGGCGATTTGTCCATTTTCGGCGATGTGTCCACCGGCAGCATTCGGCGTTTTGGGCATTTTCGGCGTTTTGTCCACGCTAACTAATTCGGCGATTTGTCCATTTTCGGCGTTGTGTCCACGGACAACATTCGGCGTTTTGGGCATTTTCGGCGTTTTGTCCAAGCTAACTAATTCGGCGATTTGTCCATTTTCGGTGATATGTCCACTGACAAAAACGGGGGTTTTGAACAAAATCGAGCGATGCAAACTTTCCGATCCATGTGGGGTCATTTTACACGGTTCGGCGATTTGTCCATTTTCGGCGATATGTCCACCGACAGAATTCGGCGTTTTGGGCATTTTCGGCGTTTTGTCCACGATAACTAATTCGGCGATTTGTCCATTTTCGGCGATATGTCCACCGAGAGAATTCGGCGTTTTGGGCATTTTCGGCGTTTTGTCCACGCCAACTAATTCGGCGATTTGTCCATTTTCGGCGATATGTCCACCGACAGCATTCGGCGTTTTGGGCATTTTCGGCGATTTGTCCACTCAAACGAATTCGGCGTTTTGGGCACGATTCGGCGTTTTGGGCATTAAAATACGATTCGGCGTTTTGTCCATTCGGCGATATGTCCTAGACCCCAATAGAACAAAACTTGTGCTTTATTGGACACCGTATTGGTTCCACAATGACTTTACAATTGGTTTTGGTAGGAAACCTTTCGAAAACTGTGAGTATAAAAATTGCTTTGCTACCAACAACAAAACTTTGGTCCCGGTGGAGATATTCGACGCTATTATTTTTCATGCCTCAATATATCAGGAGAAACAGCACGGTGTTCCTTCGATACGACTTCCTCATCAGATATATATCTTCAATGACATGGAAGCCCCGGTTAATGTTTGCCCAGATTTGAAAAAATATAAATCGTTTTATAATTGGACCATGACATATAGGTTTGATTCTGACATTGTCTTTCGACATGGTTCGTTCCGTAAAGAAAATACAAAGTATAACATGCCATCACAAAACTTCGTAAACCGAAAAACAAGATTGGCGGCTTGGTTCGTTAGCAATTGTGAAAGCCCAAGTGCAAGAGAGGTGTTAACTGAGGAAATCCAAAAATATATGCCAGTGGATGTTTATGGAAACTGTGGAAAGTTACAATGTCCCAGAAAAAATCACGAGTCGAAACTCTCCTCGCCTAAATGCTATGATATGATCGAAAAAAGATACAAGTTTTATTTTTCATTTGAAAATTCATATTGTAAAGATTATTCCACTGAAAAATTGTACAACGTTCTAAAAAAGAATATCGTTCCTGTAGTGTACGGTGCAGGTGACTATACACTTAGTGCTCCTGCAAACTCTGTTATTAATGTGGCAAATTTTAAAAATGTTAGTGAATTAGTGGCCTATCTTAAATATTTAAATCAGAATACAACCGAGTATTTCAAATATTTTGAATGGAAAAAACAGTACAAAATTGTTGGTACAGATCATGCATGTCAAATTTGTAAAAAGTTACACGAACCTATTAAAGAATCAGTATATGATGATCTTCACGGGTGGTGGTGGCAACAAATACAATCTGTGTGCAAATTGGGAAAGTCGCTGCCAGGTATTGTTAGTAATCTACTACCACAGAAGTGATTACAAAAAGGTTTTAGACAGTATGTTTAACAATTAATGGAATTGTAGTTATTAGCTAAAATATTTTTGTATTGCCTTAGAGCCTTAGACGTTTAATATTAAATTTTAACGAAAATCGTACGACACTCATTAATGACCAATAGAAAAATTAGTTCACCAACCGTATCCACGACAACAAAAAAATTTCTTGGAAATTTTTTGTAGGTAGACATTACTTCTTTTTAGGGTTTGTGTCGTTACGATTTTCTTACCGAATCTGCATTCAAGCATTAATTCATATCCGGAAATTATTTTTCGTGCCTTCCAACAACGTCCTAATTTGCCCTCGCGTCCCGCTCGGGCAAATTAATACGATGTTGTTGGAACGCACTCAAAAAAATTTCCGGAAAGAATTAATGCTCTTATGAGATTATATGTGATACTTTCTACACTGATGGCAGTCCACTAAATAAAAGGATGTATATCTTTTGCCACGTGGTAATATATATAGAAGTCGAAAAGACAATACAACAGGTATTATGAAATAATTTATTATTTTTAATGTATTTTTGCACGATAGAACTAGTTTACTTAGTTACCGCGTTTGTTGCTAAATCAGTAAGTTATGTTTACCGTTCTAGAACGGTAAGTAAAAATTCGAGGTTAGCAGGTTAGGTTTTGCTTCAGTTTTGACACAGACTGACGCAAAACCTAACTTGCTAACCTCGAATTTGACATAGACTTACAGTGCTACCAACATATTATTCTGTGGAATAATGTCTCATTCTACTGACGTTTGAAGAAAAATACATTTCTATCTTGCAAAAAACGTCATAAGCATCACGAACGTTAAGGAATTACCGAACTCAGACAATAATTGGAGTCGTCGCTTCGCTCCTCTTCCAAATAATTGTCTACGATCGGTAAAATGTCCTTACCGTTCTTACTACTTAATATACTATAATCCGTATTAATTTTAGATAAGTTATTAATTGAAAAGTAATATTTGATAAGTAAAGTTTTAAGAAATCCATGTGTTCTAAATGCTTTGATATTATCATTCAATTTCAGATTGGTGTAACTTTTAATTCAATTTTGTTCTAGTTGCTATTCTGTTTGTTTTTCTTAATATACGTTTTTATACATTAGTTTCTTAAATTATTATTTGTACTCTCTCTTTGTACTATAAAGGTTTCCAATGGGTATACTCGATGGCCGTATTTGAGAAAATTGTACAAGCAGAGCTTGAACAACGAGATAGTCGAGTGGACGTGACAATAGACAGCTCCACGTAAGCTGTGTTTTTATTTTATGTACCTCCTAATTCCAACAGAAGAAGTCCAGTGAAAAGTATACATTGTCCGTCTAGTTGAACATCACAAAAGTATCGATTCGGAAATAATATCGATATATCGCCCAGCTCTAAACGCAAAAAATAGATTCGAGCATGGTGCTACAGTCGTCGAATGTTTTAAAGATTACTTAATAGTTAATAAAAACGTCGTTTTTATGGCTTCTTTATTTATGTCGATCAAAAGTAAATTTGTGAATGTAAAATCGTTTTCTACGTGATTACTATAGTTCAATAGTTAAAATAATATAATTTATTTGAAATCGGCATTAAAGTACCTCAAAATCGTTATTAAAATACGAGAAATCGGCAGTAAAGTAATCCATTGTTTTACGACTTTTTTGTAGGTGGCGAGGCAACAGATAAACGTCAACCGACGTTAACTAACCTACAAATGTTGGTTAAAATGTTGTAATTTCACGATTTCAAATAAAACATACTGTACTCCTCGGCACTGAAGTTTCTTTTTATCCCTCATGTGGTTTATTTGCCTTGGCCCTACGGGCCTCGGCAAGTAAATCCACATTCGTGATAAAAATCTAAACTTCAATGCCTTGTTACACAAATTACTATTTTTTGAAATCAGCAATGAAGTACCTCGAAATTGTCATATACAATACCGCGATCGGTCGACGAATTGCCGAAAATTTTTGTCAAAGTGTATGAGTGTTTATTGCTTCGACAGCACGAGACCAATTTTGAAGCAATAAACACGAATAAACACTTTGACAAAAATTCATGCAATTCGTCGGCTGCAAGCGGCATTTGAAGGACTATTCAACGAACAAAATTGACATTTCTTAGTAATTAATCAATTTTATCACGTCCTCTTTGAAAATAAAAATCTGTTGACGTAAAATAAATTGTTTGTCAAATTTGACATTTCTAATATCATATTTGATTAATTTTACAGGAAGTTAAATAAATGTCACAGGAAGAGAAAAAAATTGTCATTAAAACTCCGCTAGCGGAATTGTTGCACAATTTTACGCTGATTGGTGGCAAATGACATAAATACTAAATTATGATTGGTGAATAGTTAACTTGAAGGGGGTGAGTTGAATAGTCATTAAAATTCCAGAAATCGGCAGTGAAGTAATCCATTGTTTTACGACTTTTATGTAGGTGGCGAGGCGATTGATAAACGTCAACCGACGTTAAATAACCTACAAATGTTAGTTAAAATGTTGTAATCTCACGATTTTTCGATTTCAAATAAAACACAATGTACTCCTCCGCACTGAAGTTCCTTTTTATCCCTCATGTTTTTTATTTGCCTTGGCCTTACCGGCCTCGGCAAGTAAATCCACATTCGTGATAAAAAGCTAAACTTCAATGCCTTGTTACACAAACTACTATTTTTTTTAAATCAGCAGTGAAGTACCTCGAAATAGACTGCAATGTCTTGTTAAAATAATGCAACAGTTACCCTGCAGATTAAGATAAATAGAGCTAGCCGAGTTAATAATAATAATTATATGCAAGAAGATATCTACAACAAGGTAGGTTTTATGGTGATTGAACTTTTAAAGAATAAAAGGTACAGTTAAGTGTCAAAACAGCTTTGTTCGTAGCAATATATTTACATTAGAACATATAAGATAAATCGATGTCTAGAAATTTTATGACGTTTCTGTACAGTTAGATAACCATGTTTAAATAAACGTTCTTAAAATAAAGCAATGCCCTATTTAATGTCAATGGTTCAGTAATTTTGGCTTTCATTATGTATAATAGTGCTTATAAGATAACTTATTGACAGTTGTAATTTTGGAAATAATAACGATTTTATTCAAAAAAGACTCAACGTTACCTAAAAATTATGATTTTTGTGAATTACTTTACGAGTGAGAAATGGCAATTTAAACACCTGAATGCGAACACAATAAACAACGAGGTTTGAAAAGAAACATTTAACCGTTATTGACTCAAGAAATAAGAATCACAAAAGAACAAAAAATTACCTCTAGAATCAAATGAAATTAGATTAAAAACAAAACGAATACTAAAAAATTCTGAACCTAATTACCTATATGAAATTTCTAATGGTTGCTGAATACGATTGAACCTAGGAAGAATCTAAAGTAGCAGTTTTGCTTTTTAACTATTAAAGGGGCGAATTCCAAATATATTCCTATTATTTAAGAAAAAGGCAAATAGCAAGATACATGATACGCACGCGCAAAGTTTGTGACTATTATATAAAACGTATTTTATTTTCATTGATATAATTGACGGCTGAGTTATATTTAGACATTATTATGAAATTAGTGCAACCCGGAGAAATTATTACAAAACCCGGAGCCCGGAGACGCGGTGTAGAAAACTTGAGACTCTGGGTGAACCCCTGAGAGGTGGTCACCTTAGTGACTACTAGAGAATTTTAGGAACTAAAAATAGATTCAATAGATACTTTGTATTCGCATATTTATAATTTCTTTATGATTAGTATTGATATAGCTATTCTCAATGGTTTAAACTCCTTAGAAATCAAATAAAAATCATTTATACAATTATTATAATTAACGATTAACTGAGTTCCTCTGCTATATGCAAGTTACGATGCCGATGCAGATGACGGTGGACCGCCAACCGGCAAACCGGCTGACTTAATTGAAACTAATCGAGAGCCAAAATTGATTCGAATGATTATTCAAATAATCAATCGGTTATTAATATGATTCGAATGCAAATAATTCGGTTATGAAAATTGTCCGGTTATGCCCATCACTAGTTTCTTTTTATCCCTTATGTGGTTTATTTGCCTTGGCCTTACGGGCCTCGGCAAGTAAATCCACATTCGTGATAAAAAGCTAAACTTCAATGCCTTGTTACACAAATTACTATTTTTTGAAATCAGCAATGAAGTACCTCGAAATCGTCATTAAAATTCCAGAAATCAGCAGTGAAGTAATCCATTGTTTTACGACTTTTATGTAGGTGGCGAGGCGACAGATAAACGTTAACCGACGTTAACTAACCTACAAATGTTAGTTAAAATGTTGTAATCTCACGATTTCTCGATTTCAAATAAAACATAATGTACTCCTCGGCACTGAAGTTCCTTTTTATCCCTCATGTGGTTTATTTGCCTTGGCCCTACCGGCCTCGGCAAGTAAATCTACATTCGTGATAAAAAGCTAAACTTCAATGCCTTGTTACACAAACTACTATTTTTTTAAATCAGCAGTGAAGTACCTCGGAATAGACTGCAATGTCTTGTTAAAATAATGCAACAGTTACCCTGCTGATTAAGATAAATAGAGCTAGCCGAGTTAATAATAATAATTATATGCAAGAAGATATCTACAACAAGGTAGGTTTTATGGTGATTGAACTTTTAAAGAATAAAAGGTACAGTTAAGTGTCAAAACAGCTTTGTTCGTAGCAATATATTTACATTAGAACATATAAGATAAATCAATGTCTAGAAATTTTATGACGTTTCTGTACAGTTAGATAACCATGTTTAAATAAACGTTCTTAAAATAAAGCAATACCCCATTTAATGTCAATGGTTCAGTAATTTTAGCTTTCATTATGTATAATAGTGCTTATAAGATAACTTATTGACAGTTGTAATAAGTTTTTGACATTATTAGTGTTTTTTCTTGGTAACCAACTACCTACACTGTTACAAAAATGCAAAAGCAAAGCCTGTTCTGAATCATAATGCAAAAAACAGACTATAAATCCACATTCGTAATAAAAAGCTAAACTTAAATGCCTTGTTACACAAACTACTATTTTTTGAAATCAGCAGTGAAGTACCTCGAAATCGTCATTAAAATGCGAGAAATCGGCAGTAAAGTAATCCATTGTTTTACGACTTTTTGTAGGTGGCGAGGCGACAGATAGACGTCAACCGACGTTAACTAACCTACAAATGTTGGTTAAAATGTTGTAATTTAACGATTTCTCGATTTCAAATAAAACATAATGTACCCCTCGGCTCTGAAGTTTATTTTTATCTCTCATGTGGTTTATTTGCCTTGGCCCTACGGGCCTCAGCCAGTAAATCTACATTCGTGATAAAAAGGTAAACTTTAGTGCCTTGGTATAAAATTAGTATATTATGTAACAAGTTTTATAAAATATCACTTTAATCACGAGTTTTTTAGACACGAGGGGAGCCTAGCGCAGCTTTAGCGCAACTTTAGCTTTAGCTGTGGCTAATAAAGCAAATACTGTCTGAGCCTAACTTCAACCCGTGACTAAAACGTCGTTGCCAATTTCAGGCCGTGACTAAGAGGCTCTTTAGTTACAGATTATGAAGGAGTGATTAAAATGTCACTTAGCGAAGTGTATATTAGTATGTTCTATGCTATTTTAGTTACAGGAGTAAAAAAACTACTATTATAGGCCGCCTGCTCTTAAAACACTTGGTAAAACAACAAATAAAACACCACACTTACTCACTGGCGGATCCAAGGGGGTGTCAATTAAATCAATTGACACCACCTTGGCGAATAAATAATATCAGTGTACGAGCAAAGCTCGAGTCGGCGATTAGATAGGCTCTTAAAAAAGTTTTTCACTAGTGAAAAGAACCCAGCTGAGGATATTACAATCCACATAGCACGACTACAAAAGAATTTTCATGAGTTACACGGCGAATTAAGAAGGTTAGTTAATCACTTTCACGAAATTATGGCCAATAGTCCTAACTACATGGCGTTATAAACTGACACATCCAAAACGGAAGAAGGAGTAGGATCAGCAGTTGCGACGCCAGAGTCAAGCCTGAGTTTCCGTTTACCAAAATGCAGTAGTTCATACATAGGGGAACTCAGCAACATTTCAAGCTCTCGAATATGCAAGGCAACAGAACCACTATCGTAATCACATACTCCCTCAGCTCCGTACTAAGTCTACAACATATTTACACAAAACATCCCGTTCTTTTTCTAATTAAGCAAAAACTACATAGCATCCAGGCATCCAACAAGCTCGTCAAATTCGAATGGCTTCCCTCCCATATTGAAATACCAGAAAAAGCGTATGAAGGTGCAGAGAAGCAATTACGAATCCGGAAGCTAGAGCAATGACAAGAGCGACATCACGAGATCTTAAAGAATTTTTTAAAGAAAAAGTGACTCGCGAGTGGCAAAATAAGTGAAACGAGTAACTACTAACAACCTTTTCGAGGTAAAGTGTCTATTAAGCCTTGGAAAAATGTACCAAAGTGCCGCCGAGACCAAATTTGGCCATCACGATTACGCATAGGTCAGACGAAATTGTCACACAAATCGTGAAGAAGAACTAAGTTGTGACACTTGCCAAACAAAGTTATCCGTGAAACATATTCTGGTGGACTGCCCAAGACTAACTCCAGTTAGACAGTTTTATAACCTACCGCTGTTACTGTGTGAAATTTTGGAAGAGAACTGTAATTTAAAGATCTTAATAATGTATCTGTCTGAGCTTGGCTTAGCTAATAATATTTAGTAGAGTGTTGTTGATCGTTCCAGCGCTAATAACCTTAGTAGTTGATGCATCTGTATGTTAAATAAAAAACAACTGGAAAGAATGGGGGACACTTCTGAATTAGCTGTAAGGGTAAGCGGTCGCGGTCGGTATTTGATTTGTATTAAATATATGAAATAAACGGTTTTTCTGTATCATTTGTACATTATTAATGAAGACTATTTTATACTTATAGTTATTATTTATGCTAAACATATAACAGACATTTCTAAGTAAAGATATGATACAAGATACTTTGGTAGAAATGACATGAAGGTCAAATTCAGTATACGGTCCGGTCTAGACAACAATTTTCTTCCATTCTCATAATTGTACTAATATCCCATTTTTTAAATGTGTAGTATAATTTTGAACGTCACTCGGTATAATTTAGTTCTTCTCTTGCACATCGTAAAAAATCATTTTTTTTAAATCCCAATTTTCTTGTTAATATCCTCCCTGAAACTATATTCTCCAAAGTTAGAAATTCCTTTTCTTTATTCATATCTTCATTCTGTTGTTGCTGGAGTTGTGTTTTTGGGAAAACTACAGTATAGCCCACTGGTAGGTTTTGACATTTACGGAATATTCGCAGAAAGAAACTTTTATGTCGTGGGGGAATTCAAATTCAATATTTTTGTCTACAATTGGAATAAATCCCTTTTTACGGTCGTGCACTCACCCTTTAAATACACAGACATTTTTGTATTAAGTACACGCAAATATTAAACTGCAGCTAACTAAATTCGCACCTTTACTGCAACCAAGATTGGATCTGGCATGAGAAGCTCGTGTTCTGCCTCAATTATCTGAACATTTTGCAGAACCACAGACAAACTGAGAATCGGATTATCACGCACATGGACTTAATCACCAGTGGGCTATATTGGAGTTTAACCTGATTTTGCTTCATTTAGAATACTACACACAGTTGCAATCGAAATCTAGCATTATACAAAATTGTTAGAAAATTAATATCTGTTTAATTTTTAATACTTACAGCAAATATTTGACCAACCCTTTCAATGGTGGCTGTTTTACTTAATTTACCGTTGATATCTTTATATTGATAAATAGTTTTCCTATTAACCCTGCTTTTTCGTGGCATTTTATTACACTTGACCGAAGCAAAAAAACAGACTATAACTCAAATAATTCATTAGCCTCGGCCACAAAATATCCTCGTCCGTTATATGCTCAATATCTACCTAATATCGTTATAGTTGATTAATTCGCAAGCTGCAAAAGTGGCTAAATATCGTGCGAGTATATTAGAGAAACGACTCAAAGCGTAGAGAAGCCGAGTGATTTAAAACACGAGCGTACGATACACTTTCGAGGTTATGTATGCTATTTTACAACGATCAGAAACAACACACATTTTTGTAATTTAATGAATAACAGCTCTATTGTGACAACTGACAATGTCAGTAGATAGTCAGTAGTATTTAGGTTAAAATGACATACTTTCAGCAGCTTTTGGTTAAAATTACATACTTTTTAATTTGACACCTTAAGAAAGAATAGTATTATTTAACAACCATATAGTGTATGCTATATTACACGATTTAATGCAAGGTGAAATATACAGATTGACTGGACTATATGGGCCGCTTTTTGTATTTAGAGTTGGATATATAATTCACTTATTATTTGACAGTTGTAGTTAGAAATATTTAAAAACAATCTTTACTATTACTTCCTTTTACGATAAAGGAAGTATTGGATTCACCCCAAAAATTCGAAATTGAGTTTTGAACTGATCTTCACATTTTAGAGTTTCCTGAACCCAAAAAACATATTTTTGTTCATTGGTCTGTGCGTCTGTCGGTCTGTCTGTCTGTGTGTGAACAGAATATCTCAAAAACGAAAAGAGGTATGGCGCTGAAACTTCATATATAAGTTCTGTATACTATGTAGATGCGACAGGAAGCTTTAGAAGATAATCGCATAACCGGAAGTAGGTGTTTACTTTTGGTATTTTTCAGCTTGTTTGCTTTTTTTCAAAAACGGCTGTAACGATTTTTTTCAAACTTTACATATTCATTACATTTGTAATGTGTATTGATGTGAGATAGGTGATTTTCCAGTTGAATACTTCTAAAATGGGTTTCTTTTGTTTTTTTCAATTTTTTATTAACTCCTATTTTAAATAAAACACCCGGTATATTATTACATGTTTCAATTCAATTAAAATTTTAGAGAAAGTTTGTCTCTTGAACTAACGCTCTATTTTGTACCGTTTTTGTAGAATTTGTAATTTTTGAAAATTTTCGAGAAATGCTTAAAAATTAAAAATCAAATTTTTGGCTAATTATAAGATCAATGTATAAGGAAGTTGTGTGAGTGTATTACACTAGATTTTTAAAATGTAGTTAATGTTGATAAAATATGTCCTCAACTTTCACGACCACCCTGTATTATATTTAGTAACTTGTGCAGTTTTTTATGATGTAATAAATTAACTAAGATTCAACCGAAACCTGGGTATTACTAATTGAGTATGAATTTTGAACTTAAAAAGGTGCCTGCTCACGTAGTTGTATTTTACAATAAAACGTCATCTTGATAATTCAATAATCAGTGAAAGGCAAATATTATAACTATTATAAGCTGAAATCATAGTCAATCAATGTGTAAATAAATCCTTCAATAGAATTATTGCTGTGATAAGACATAATATCAGGAGAAATCCATAATAAAATTAAAGAGAAGTGGCCAAGATAAAGTCAAGGAACGTGATCTTTTATTCAGTGAAACCATTGTATAGTAAAGCAACGTATTATGGATCCAGTCAAAGATGAGCCCTGCGTCATCTTACACGAAGTTAGCACAGAAATCGTTTTTTATTCGTCACTCATTATTTACGAGTGCGATAAGGATAGCAAAACTGTTTTGTGAGCAAAACATTAGCCCGTCCCTGGGTTTTTGGGAGTGGATTTGACTAGCGCGGTATGCATCTGTAAAATACAGTGTTGCCTACGTTAATAATAAGTCCGTAGATTAAATAATAGTATATTATTATACGAGCATATAATGGATGCTATTATTATACGAGGATGGCGTTTAAATAACGAGCGAGCGAAGCGAGCGAGTTTTTTAAGTCATCTGAGTGTAATAACAGCTATTATATGCAAGTGAAATACGCTATTTTATTTACAACTACTTTATTTTAACTTCCATTCCATAAAATTTTTGTATGCGATATCATAAGTTTTCTTCGACTTTTCTGGGAGTAAATTTTGTATAGCTTGTTTGGCGGCTTTACGTACTTCAGGGGGAGTACAGCACAGTTCATCACTATTATCGCTATCGTTTTCCATTTTAGGTTTTAGACGAAAGAAGTGGCAATTATTATTTTCAAAGTGACAGACTGATAACTGTCAACTCAAAAAAGCAGTTTATGGCTTGTTAGATTATATGCACATAAATTCATATTAGCTATGTAATTATGGTGGTATCGATGCATTTATGGCGGTATCGATGTAATTATGAGATGTAAACAACAGGCATTGTGATTTTAGTTAATAATATATATCATAATTGACAAATAATCACAAAATAACAACGCCATTGTTTAATAGTTGTAAATAATAGATATTTATGCATTAAGGGAGATATGAATATGTTTTTTCCCTGAGGTTGACATGTGTTACAGACCGAGGGCCTCTGGCCCGAGGTCTGTAAGTCAACCGAAGGTAAAGAACATGAATATCTCTCGTGGTGCATACAATATTTTATCTACTAGAATATTCGTAAAAATAGTATGAAATTTCAAAATGTCATAATGACATTTATAATTAGAATATGTAAATAACATAAAGGATTTCCTTATTGTATGGTTGCTAAGACGTTAATTGTAGTTGCATTGTTACCATGAGTTTGAGGGAGAAATAATTTGACAAGTCCCTTGGGAGTTATGAGTAGCTTTTCATATTTTGTTTCTATGACGAAAATGTACAATATTATGTTGCTAGTAGATAAAGATATTATCAGTAGTAAACAGTAAATAAACTAGATATACCAGAAAAATTATTTTGAAAAAATTGAGTGCGGTTAATTCCGAAATTACAGATAAATTAGATTAATTTTACGAACAATGTAAGATCTTTTATTTTCATCAGTGTTGTTAGAGACTCCTAACCAAATTAATTTCAGTATCGTGCGGCAAACGTGTTTTGACTGTTTTGGCTAAGAATAAGCAGCAGTTCCTTTCAGAATTGAGAAAATGTGGTATTGTGCGCATTAATATGTCAGTGCAAGCCAACTCATTGCGTTCACAGTCTTAGCAATTGTTGCTGAACTGTTGAGTTATTTTGGGAAGGAAAAAGAAATTGGTGGGCATTTACTTCCTTTATCTTGTGTGCAAGAGGTATGACACGTTAATTTAGTACTTACGATCTTATATTGTACAATTGCTTGTTTATTGCAGCGAGCAGCTGAGGCTTTAGGAATAAGCATTTCTACCGTAAAAAGGATCAAGGCTCGTAGTACCGAGTGACCATAAATGGTTGTGGTTTTTTTTCTTAGGTTGGCGCTGTTTATGTTGGTGGCACTGTAAGACACAAACTGACGCAAAACCTAACCTGCTAACCATCTGCTAACCTCAAATTTGATATAGACTTACAGTGCCACCAACATAAACAGTAGGTACCAACTAAAGAAAAAAAAATCACAACCATGTATGGTCACCCGGTAGAAACCAACCAGTTTTATTTAGTTCTGGTAAAAAAAGATCTCCCACGAAATGGAAAACTGCAGACCTGTCAGAGTTTTCTAAACTGGTCATGTGGTCATCAGGGAAACTGTATATAAGATGTACAGTGAAAGTAAAGCGTACTTATAAAGTTTTTTTGATTTTATAAATTCTCATTTTTATATTTATTCTAGAAAAACACATTACTCTCAAATCTTTAAATGATGAACTTTAAGAGTATCACATTCTAATAAGTAGAAGTAGTTTAAACGTTGTTCTACACTACCTTGGATTTGAATTTCT